>SNQJ01S0028498.1:107209-140149 GCA_010110895.2 Picea sitchensis | reverse complement strand
ATCATTAGTTAGCATTCAACTTTTACTCATTACTCATTGTTGTCATTTATAATGAATTATATGTGAGCACATGTCAGCAACATATATCAACAATATATATCAACAAGTCATCACAACAAAGAACACAAGATGTATGTACAATTTTCTTTTTATTACGAACTACAATCCTTGGGATTTTTCAACAACAACTGAATAGAGTACAACTCTACAAGAGAACCAACTCTATATGCAAGACTCAACTTACATCCTCATCAAAAACTAAGATGATGAAACAATCCTCCACAGATATCAAACTGTCACAGGTACACAACATGTTAGTAGTGCAACACGTGTATGCATGCACCCTACCAGTAGTACAACCCAGGTATGTATGATGCTAGTCTATACTATAGCTTGCGTATACCTCTGAGAAACTAGGTTTTATCCTTTTCATCACATGCTCAGATCCTATGCAACCTAAAAACACATTCTCTTATGTCTTCCACTATCCAGTCTGAACCACATTCAGTCACAACACATCCAAGCTCTCCAATAGCTTGCTCATACATCTCAACCATACACTATGAATGCTATTCATTCATGTATAAACAACAAGTATTTTGTAGCCATCATATTAGTACTGAGTCACAAGAGTGTTGATCACTCCATCAACCAACACATACCAAATCACAATAGCCATACCAAGAATACCTCAAACATTCACCTCACAAAAAACAAGAACTTCCAACAAGACAAATAATGCAACCATACGAAAGTTTTCATGGTAGATATGAGCCCATATAATGCATATCTAGAACCTGTTTCATCATCCAAGAGCCTGTCATCAGCTCAAACATAGATATTCAAGACTTCATCAACTATACACACCCTGTCCTCATTCATCCTGCATATGGATGCGCCCTCGATCAAAGCAGCCCATGTATACCTCAGAAACTAGGGTTTATGAACTTCCGAGACTTCTGTCGTCATGACCTCAGACTTGCCGAGACTTTAATGCACTCATGAGATCGTCCAAACCATCTCTCTCTCATAATATATCTTCAATCATGCTCAAGAGATCTTCAACAAGTGTACATTCACAAGAGACCCCAGCCTCTTATTTATATTCTTCATGTTCTAGGTCACTTAACCCATATCTAGGTCACTTCCTTATTTTAGGGTTAACCACTTTCTATAAATAGAAAGTTCTCCATTATTTTATTAAAATAATTCTTCTTGATTTTGTCACTTTACTTTATCATTAAAATAATGATTTCTTATTTTCAAGCACTTTGATTTCTTTGACCATTTGGGGCTTCAAGCCATCATATGGGGTCCTCCAACTTCGTAAGGTCATAACTCTCAAACCGTGAGGAGTTATGTGACATTCCACATACCATCAAAAATGGAATGACAAACACTATATTTCTAGGATAGTTTTACCAACAAAGTCATTGATCTTCATCTCATTATTATACATACAATCATGGGTTCTATCAACCACAACTCAACCACAAAACGTCTTCCCATGAGGGCTTTCACCATAAGGGGACCAATTTGGAGTTCATCCATTTGTACTTTTTATTAATCCCGACAAGACAATAATGAGTCATCAAACTATGCATAATACAAAGAATCCATGTTCATCATGTATCAATGACAACTCATTGATCCATCTTCATCTATGCATCTTGATCCATATTCATCGATTGGTTTCCACTTGACATATATCATTCTCATCAAGGATAATACATATACATTGTTCATCAATCATAAATAAATCAAGCTTATCAATCAATCAATCCATTGAAATCAATCAATCACTTGACATCAATTAATCACTCAATCACTTGACATCAATCCTTTGACATCAAAATAATCAAAGCATTGACATTAATGACAACATGATCCAACATATTTTATGTTTGGGAAGATGTAGTAAATGGATACACTGCATCAGATTCTCCCATAATAGATAATGCTGGTAAAATATCAGTGAATACAATTCAAAGGCTATAAATTCCATTCTAAGTGGTTTAACATGTTCATAATTGGTTAAGGTCATGCATTGGGATTCAACAAAGGAAATATGGGACAAGCTCAAGAATGTTTATGAAGGAGATGCTAAATTCAAAGGGGCCAAGATTTAGACTTACAAAGGACAATTAGAACATCTGAGAATGAAGGAAGATGAAGATATTGCATCTTGTTTTCTCTGAGTTGATGAAATTGTGAATACTATAAGAGGACTGGGAGAAAAGATTGAAAATTCAGTTATTGTACAAAAGATACATAGATATCTCCAAATGAGATTTGAGCCTAAAATATCATCTCTAGAAGAAAGACAAGATCTAGATATGTTGAGCATGGATGAATTACATGGAATAATTAAAGCATATTAAATGAGAACAGGACAAGAAAATCCATCCAGAAGGGAAACAACTTTCAAAGCCTCCAAGCAGACAAGAAAGAAAAATCCAAGGCAAAAACTCTACTCCAACAATAGTGATGATTTAGAAAATGAAGAAGAATCCAACTTTGTGAGAAAGGTGAAAAATAGGAACTGGAAAGTACGAAGGTAAGCTTCCTTTCAAATTCTTTAATTGTGGTAAAGTTTTCCATTTTGCTTCCAGATTTCCTTATGTAAAGGGTTCAGATAGTGATGAAGAATAAGTTCCCAATAAAGAAAATAAATATCAAAAAAGAGATAAGGAAATAAATAAAGGAAGAATTAAAAAAAAGAAAATCCTCTATTCAATAGACGATATTTATTCATACGATGAAGATGATGATAGAGACAATGATTGAATAAGAGTATTCTTCATGGAATTAGAGACTCAAGAGGAAAATACTGAAAATAATGAAGGAGACTATGAAGAAGAAGGAGTGAATCTTGAGGTATCATTGATCAGTGCGTTAAGTGATCTAATAATAGAAAGAAACAAAAAAAGTCTCTCAAATAAGAGTTAAGTAAACAGAAGTAAGTATTTCAAAACCCTAGAAAAAATTATGAAGACTCCAAGCAAACTATCATAGATCTAAGGATTCAGTTTGAAGAAGTAAAAGTGACTGAAGAAACACTCAAGAGACAACTGGAATAAATGAAGAAAATAACAAAGGATGTGGAAGATGAAATAGTCTCACTAAGAAATTAAGTACAAAAGAAGGACATCCAACTAAATTTTGGAAATAGCTCCAAAATACCTGATGAAATCATTTGCAATAAAAAACCATTATATGATAAGTTTGGACTTGGATACAAAAAAATTAATAATGATGAGGATTCAAGCTCCGTGATGAGAGGAAATGAAGTAGAACAAAGAAGTTGTGCAGATACTATTAGGGGTTCCATAAAAATTGAAGAATGAAATCCTCTAAAGGAGGACAAAAAGAAACCATAAATAAAGAATAATCAAGAAGAATATCATGCATTCAAAGGAACACAAAATCAACAACCAACAATGAAAAATACCAAAGAAGAATATCATGATTTCAAAATAAAAAACACCAACTAGAAGACCACCCACACCCAGGTACCAAAATATTTTTCTTGGCTTGTGTTATTCTTGCAATAATTTTGGGCATAAATCCATAAATTGTAAATCCTAAAGGGCATAAACACCTGGAATAGAAGTAGATATGAAAATCCAAAGAATCATTATGAAGGAAATTATCCCAAAAATCCTCATGAGGCATTTGACATAAATTATAACACTTTTGGGTCTCTGGGTTATGAAATTGAATGCTACAAATGTAACAATTTTGGACACATAGCCAAAAATTGCAGAAGTGATTTGATAGTTTCTTCAAGCCAAAAATTGTAGAAGTGATTTGATAGTTTCTTCAAGGGAAACTGGGCATGTTCCTTATATTAGAGGAACAACAAAGAACTTGGAAAAGGAAACAAGAATATTTGAAGGTTGAGGAATGCATGTTTTCCTTACAAGCCCATAATAGAAGAATCCATTTTTATATTGACAGTGGATTCTCAAAGCATATGACTAGAGAAAAAATGTATTTGTAACATTATAGAAAGAAAAAGAGGGGTTTGTCACGTTTGGTAATGAGAACTCAACCAAAATTATAGGAAAAGGCATAGTTAGTCTTTGAAACAAAGATGTTATGGAAGAAAATGTCCTACTTGTTGAAAATATGAAGCATAATTTGTTAAGTGTGAGACACATGTGTGATGAGGGACACACACTTATATTTAATTTAAAAGAATCTGGAACAAGGAAATAAGGATCAGGCAGAAAAATGGAAACAATGACAAGGACTCCAAACAACATATACATCTTGAATGAGATCGAAGAAGAAATATGTTGTTTGGTAAAAGAGGATGAAAGTTGGATTTTGAATATGAGAATGGGCCATATACACTTTGATAATATTGTCAAGGTCAACAAGAAAAAATCTATAAGAGAAATAATAGAAATTACAAATCCAATGAATACTATGTGCAAGCATTGTCAGCATGAAAAAAACAAAAGTTGAATTCAAGAAAAAGAAATACTCTATGAAAAAACCATTGGATATTGTATGCACTAATTATGTGGGACAACGAGAACAAAAGGACTAGATGGTGAACAATACTTCATGCTACTAATTGAGGACTACACTAGAATCACCTAGGTTTTCTTCCTCAAGAAAAAGTCAGAAGCTTTTGAATGTTTCAAGGAATTCAAGGAACTGGTTGAAAATGAAACTGATTTGAAAATCCAATTCTTAAGATCAGATAATGGAGCTGATTTTACTTCAAATGAATTCATGAATTTATATGAAGAACGGGGAATAAAAAGACAATTCTCAACAATTAGAAAACCTTAGCAAAATGGAGTTGCTGGAAGGAAAAATATAATTGTACAGGAAATAGCCAGAACCATGTTGAATTACTCCAAGATAAGTGATATCTTTTGGGGACAAGTAATGCATAAAACTATTCATATATGGAACATAATATTTATCAAAAGTAATAGTGATAAGACTCTATATAAGTTACGGAAATGAAGGCATAAAACTATTCATATATTAAACATAATATTGATCAAAAGTAATAGTGATAATTGTATTGAGTTATATTAAATAAGACTCCACTTAAATTGCCAAGCTAACTTGATAAGACTCTATATAAGTTACGGAAATGAAGACCTACCAATGTCAAGCACTTTACAGTGTTTGGAAGCAAGTGTTACATAAAAAGGTAAGACAATAAGATTGGAAAATTTGACTCTCGATTGGACGAAGGAATATTTGTTAATTACTCATGCAAAAACAAATCATATAAGTGCTACAACATAAGACTCAACAAGATAGTCAAAAGAATCAATGTAAAAGTTGATGAAACAGACTTTCTGAAGACCAGGAAGGAAAGAATAAATTTAAACATCTTTGAATAACAATAAAATTAAGAACTAAAGAAAGAAGAAGAAGAAGAATAAGAACAAAAACAAAAAGAGAAGCAGAGAAAAAATAAGAAGAGAAGGAGCCAGAAGCAAAACAATAAGAAAATGACTAGCAATGTTTTCAGACACCTTCTAGGACACCTAACTTTCAGGTTCAGAAGAATCATCCACCAGAACAAATCACTGGATATAGAAGTGATAGAGTTGAAACCAGAAGAAGGAAAGCAAAAACAACTAAACAAGGACATTTTTCATTACTATTCACAGTTGAACCAAGTAACTTTGAGGAAGCAAAAAATGATGAACATTGGATCAAGGCTCTAGAATAAGAACTAAATCAAATAGAGAAGAATGAGACATGGGAACTAGTTCAAAGACTAAATGAAAAAAATGTGATTGGGACTAAATAGATCTTCAAAAACAAGCTAAATGAATATGGATAGGTAACCAAAACAAAGAAACACTAGTGTGAAAAGGATATGCTCAAGTTGAAGGAATAAATTTTGAAGAAACCTTTTCTCCCATGGTCGGAATGGAAGAAATTAAAATGTTCTTGGCTTATGCATGCTCCAAAAGGATCAAAGTGTATCATATGGACACAAAATTATCTTTTCTAAATGAATAATTAGAATAAGAAGTCTACATAGAACAACCATAAGGGTTTCTACTATAAAAAATAGAAGACTTTGTTTTCAGATTGAAGAAATATCTGCATGGACTTATGCAAGCTCCGAAATCTTGGTGCTCAATATTAGATAGGTACTTACAACAATAAGGATTCAAAAGGGAAAATGCAGATAGTAACCTCTACATAAAAGTGGATCAAGGAAGTATGACTATTATTGAAGTGCGATGACATCATCTTTGGAAGTTTTTGGTCCTAACAACTGTACCTGGATGCTAAGGGTAGAGCTAGGCCACTTCATTTGTTGGAAGGATTGGTTTTTTATAGGTTTGGTTGATTTTTTTTATGGCCAACTGATGAATGGGATCTTAAGGACATCGATCGTGTTGGATTGTTCAACAACATAAACTACAAGGTTTACCTTAGTTGGTGGCATGCATTCTAGTAAGTAGAAAAACATGTAAAGACAAAACAAAGGAAATACTAGAAATCATATAGTTTGTTACTTGCTGTATGAAATTTCAGACTTGAAATAATATTTCAGATCTAAACCATGTAACTCAACACAAATTCTCCAAACAAGTTGTACGACAATAAATGATTTACTAAAAAAATAGCTAAAATTGGGTTGTATGACAATCAATAGTTCATTTAGATAATATCTAAAAGGAAAATGAAATATGCTTTGCATACATTTTAGTTGCATTCAAGTAATATAACAAGACAAACAATATTTGAGAAGAAATAGTCTGTCACCAGAAATTATATTCAACAGGTGGGAAACATAACAATTTTATACTTCAAATCTCAGTCAAAATCCTGACACTTGATACCCAAAAAGTTGAACCTCCTTACATTCATAGATTCATCTATTTATCCTCATCAAGAGATGGTTCAATTACATATATAGGATTTAAGTTCTGAAATTCGACTTTACATTACATTTAGATCATGTAGATACAAACTTCATTGTTACTTCCTAATTACAACTTGTAAACATTTATTTAAACCAAGTGGAGTTGTTTTCAAGTGTCAGTTCATTGGGATAACTCCCCATCACTTCGACCTTAACCAAAAACATTTTTATTATAATAAATATCAATTAATTACAAGTGGAAGTAGTACCTATAACTAAACCAGAAAATATTCTATTAGTGCAACTTGAGCTATTGTTGATAACTGAAGTGGAAGAGAGGCATAACAAGATTCTTCATAAGTTGTAATTAGATGTTGACTTTGCATGGATGCCTATGCACACCAATAACTGGAGACAAACCCTGAATGGTGGTAGACCAATCTGACACAAGTTTCAAATTCTTTTTCTTTTTGATAGTAGTAGACATTCAGATAATCTCCTCCGGAAACATGCAAGTTTTATGGTGTTTCTTTCACAACTTATGATATTTTTTTTGTAGCTTTGTATGTTGCAGCTCAATAGCCTTTTTTTTGTTTCTACAAATGTTGGATTTCCTTGGTCTCATTTAATACTTGGGCCTTTTATTAGGTTTTTCATTGGTGGTGTCTTTCATAGGTTTATGCACCATTCAAATTTTCCCTTTTATTTCTACTTTGATATCCTCTAAAACATGCTCTGTCTCTAGACTTATGTCTTAAAAATATTTCTCAAGGTCTAGACCATTGTCCACCAATTTTTTTTCTGATTCTGAATCAATAGTGTACTATGTTTTCACAACAACATATTTGACTCCTGAGGTCTCCCCTTCACGGTGTTTTTTCCTGGTCTTGTCCCCTGTCATCCCCTTAAAGGTATGTATGGCCAGCTCCTCCACGTTGGTGAATTCATAGAGGTATTCATTAGTATCCTTATTTTCAATCACTATGGAATTTTTATCCTTTAAGGATGGATCAAAAATTCCTTGGAGTTCAACCTCAACTGGTTGGTGAGCCTAGTCTCTCTGTTGTTTTTTCTTGGTATTTCTGGGACCTGGATCCCCTTCCTATTTTTTTTTTTTTTTTCCATAGGGGGATATTCAATCTGGGTGTCTAATGACACAAATTCTACTGCAACAATAACATTAATGTCCTTCTTACTCCTCCTCTGTCAACTTGTTTTCAACTTGGGAGTTTTTTCTTCCTCCATAGCAATGGGAATAGGATTATCCTCAAATTTTTTAGGAGACGATTGGATTGATGGGATGACCTATTTTTCTTCCTTTATGATATGTTTTCTAACATATACCTTACCACTTTCTCTTTCCCTCTGTTTCGATGTATAATACCTCGATTTCCTTCAAGGAATTTCCTCCCTTTGTGGATTAATGGATCTAACTTTCTCTGATCAAGTCTTCCCTTTTTTAGGTAGGGTCTTATTTATGTCTCATTGGGTGGCTTTGGATGAAATCCCAGGTTTAGGAGAAACCTTAGCTAGCTGTCTGGGCAACCCTGACCTGCTATTCTTCAGGTTTGTTATTAACTTCCTGTTCTTCCTGTAACCCTAAATAAACCAAAAAAATTGTCCAAGACATGTCCAATTCGTTGAGAGAAAAAATAACCAATATTTCAATGAACCCCTAGTGGTAAAGGCTTCTATGAGAATATTATGGGTAATTATGGATTCTATTAGACATCTTGGTTAGGATTTTAAGCAGATAGAAGGGGAGGTTCAATTCTTTGTCACCGTTTAAATGAATGAGGAATCTAATGTGATAAAAATGAAAAATTGAGAACCTACCTTCTCTCGTGATGTATCTTTGAATTGCAAACATAATACCCCTCCACTTTTCCTTAAGCCAAAGGATTTGGATTCCCTGGATCCAATCAGGGTTTTGATGTTCTACCACCAGGAACGTATTGCATAATTCAATTGGTAATTTACCCTTTTAAAACCATCTCTGACCATTGATCGGGAAAGCACATGCTCCAACGATGAAGTGCACTATTATATGGATGTTTATGTCCCCGATATTAGTATCAAAACCATCAAAGTTATTCCTTAATATTAGGGAAATTCATGTGTGATGTCCATTAAAGAAACATATGAATTCAAACCATTCTCCCCTGATAAAAATATCTTTGATTTCTGGTATAGCTTTGAACAATTCGAGCCAACATTATTGGGCTGAGACCATCATGAGTTAGCAAGTTGTGTTGGTAATAATGGTCGAGGGTATGTGTTATTTTGAGTTCATAAAAAACCTGCAATAATAACTGCACAAAACCGGCAATGATAATTGCTCGAGGCACAAACATGCATGATCTTATCATAAAAATTGCAATGATAGTTTCACAAGGTAAAAAATGCACATGATCTCGAGTGTACAGGAAGATGTGAGTGCATGTTGGGTGCCAATATGATTTTATTTAAACTTTTAAATATTTTTTAAAACAATAAAACTCATAAAATAACACATGTATGGTGATTGCAAGAACACGCGCATTCTTGCAATCAACACCTTTTTGGACTTATAAGATTAAGTTATCCCTCTTGTGGTCCAATTATGATATAACCATGGTGATAGAAGTTATTCAATCAAAATCTAGACTTGAATTGACCTCATAAAGAGCACACAGCTAATAAAAAACAAATAAGGGATGACACAAGAAATCATAAATGACTCACTATATCATGCATAAAAACTAACTATAAACTAGGTTGACAGATGAATGGGTTGGTTTTATGAATAAAAAGAAGAGGTGCAGGTACAGGATCTAACATCAGCTCCAACTAAGGGTAGTGCTTCCCTGTGAGGTGCTAAGAACAACAGACCTATGTGCTTGAATTATTTATTCCTGCCACCATACCACAAACCACTTAATCTCCTCTCCCAACCCTATTAGTTGTCTTATTCCAACTAAAAACCAAATCTACAACTATCCCCCAGTGCCTTTATTGGGATATGGAGTCTTTTATTGAAAATAAACTACGTAATGATACTGAAAATAAAAAAAATTATTTACAGAATGAACCACCTGTGGTTCATCAGGTAGAGTAATGCTTCAAGAAGCTCCCATTGACTGGGCTTCCAAAGATCTCAATGCCATCCATATTTTTCAATATAAAGGTACTATTATCCAAAACCTTGGGTACTTTGAAGGGGCCAAACTAAATGTTATCAAACTTACCATGCTTGGGTTTATCCTCCCTCTTGGCATCCCACCTCAAAACTAGATCACCTTCTTGAAAAGTATATTTTTTGGTTCTCTTATCAAAGGATGCCTTGACCTTGTTCTGATTAGCCTCAATCTTCTCATTTAATTCTTATCTCCTTTGTTGGACTTCAATCATCTGAAAAATCCACCTATGGATGTCATTAGGATCCTCCACTTCTTCCTGCAAAAATTTCAACACTAGTAGACCGAGTTGGGTTGGAAAATATCATCCACCCCATAGACTAGCTGAAATGGAGAGGTACCCTGTGACTTATTGGTGTTGATCCTATCATCCCATAAGGTATACTTTAGTTTGGAATCCCATAATTTTTTATTTTCATCCAACAGTTTTTTGATGATCCCGATGAGGGTTTTATTTGATGACTCTGCCAACCCATTCCCCTGTGGGTAATATGGTGTAGAGTATGTAAAGATAATGTTGTAATTCCCACATAAATAAATCATGACCTTGCATTTAAATTCCTGAGCATTGTTTGTTACTAGTTTCCCAGGGCATCCAAAGCTGGAAAAGATGCTTGTCTCCAAAAATTTCATGATCACCTTGTCAGTAACATTCCTAGTAGGAACAACTTCAACCCACTTTGTGAAGTAGTTAGTGGTAGTAAGAATCCACCTGTGTTGTACACTAGAGGGTGGGTTTATCTCATTGATAAAATCTAGGCCTCATTGTTGAAATGGGTCATTTATAGCAATGGGTTTCACGGGTAGTGAGATAAATTTCTACTTTCCAGCAAATTTCTGACATTCTTCACAAGTTTTGACCATGGAAAACACATCAAAAAATATGCTAGGCCAGTAGTATCCAACCATTAGAAATTTGAGGGTTGTAGCTTTCCAATGCTGGTGCCCCCCACAAAATAGTTTGTGCATATTAGTCACAACTTGTTTTGACTCATCCTCATCCATACATTTCAACAAAACACCAGAAGGGTCTTTCCAATATAAATTATGATTTAAAATACACTATTTTACAACCTTTAATTTAAGAGACCTAGTTTTGGATTCTTCCAACTATGGTGGGAATTATAGGTGTTGTAAAAAATAAATGATATCTCTATAATAGAGTGAAAGACAATACTTATCAAGTACATTCATGGTATTCTTCTCATCTTGTATCATTGGAGCATCATACCAGTTGAAGCTATGGTGCAATTTCCGTGCTTTGCAATTCGAATCAGATAATAGTTTTGCAAGGCTATGCCCCTTGATCACCTTAGTGGGACTTATGTGCAGATCATACTCCAAAATTTTGAATATCCATTTTCCCCTCTTCCCCTCATTGTCTGACTCAAGAATATCCTTTACATTTCTTCTAGGAATATAAGTTGTTATGCTAGGATGCAAAACATAAACCCTAAAGGACTTCAAGAATTTCACTAAGGCATAACACTGCTTCTCCAATATGTCATATTTCAATTCAGCATCCCTGAGTGATTTTTTGAAGAAGGTAATGGGATGTTCATGCCCATTTTCATTCTTTTGCAGTAGTACAACAACCATAGTCTCCTCAAAAAGAGAAAATAAAAAATTCTTTGGAATCATCTGGACTAACCAGAACATGGGCTTCAATCAAAGACTGCTTTATCCTTTGGAATGTTGTTCTTTCTTCCCGTGTCCATTTAATGTCAGCATCCTTTTTCAACATGTTATTAACAGGCCTGATGATCTCAACAAAGTTTGGTACAAATTGCCTCAAGAAATTTATTTTTCCTATATAAGATTGTATGGCCTTCTTATTTCTGGGAATGCCAATTTTCTTAATATCATATACTCTTTATGGGTCTATGTTTATCCCTCCAACAAATATAATGTGGCCTGGGATATTTCCTTCTAACATATCAAAATGGGATTTTTTGAGATTCAAAGAGATTCCATACCTTCTACATTTTTGAAAGATTTTCTCCAGGTGTTGCAGATGTTCATCATCAAATTTTGAGAAGATGGTGATGTCATCAAGATATATAACCATGAATGTGTCCCTTTCACCCATACATGCAATTTACATGGCCCTCTGAAAGGTGGCCCTTGCATTCATCGGGCCAAAGGGAAATTTTCCATACATGAATGTACACCATGGGGTGGTGAAGGCAATGTTTTCTTTGTCTTCTTCAAGTACTACTGTTTGGTTGTATCTGGGATAACCATCCAACATGGAAATTTTGTGAACACCTACTACCCTTTGCAAAATATGGTCCATCTTGGGAAATGGAAATTTTTCTTTCAATGAACACATGTTCAGGTTTTTGAGGTCCACACACAAGAATATTTCTCCACTATTTTTTCTGATAGGCACCAAGTTGGCCACCCAATATGAATATCTCAAGGGCACAATGATTTTGGCATCAAGAATAAATTTCAATTGTTTTTCAATAATAGACATAGAAGAGGATTAAATTGTCTAATTTTCTGCCTAAATGGCTTTGAGCCCACCTTCAAAGGAATCTTGTGTTGAATGATGTCAGTATCAAAAGTCTTCAGGTCCTCATAAGACCATGCAAAAATATCAACAAATTTTTTCATAAGGATGACTTCCATGTCTCTCTACTCATTTGGAAGTGCTCTGGATATCTTGACAAATTTGGAATCTACAGATGTCCCAATGTTGCAGTCTACAAACTGTTGTTCCTATCTTTTAATGGTAGCTTTCATGGAGACATCATTGATGCCAAAAATCCTCTCCAGTGGGACTAAGCCTCTTGGAATATGATTTTTTTTAATCTCCACAATGTTGTGACCAACCACCTTGTTTAGAAAAGGAGGTGCCTGCTGATTTTTTGTTTCATCATCATCATTCTCTTGGTCAATGGAGATATTTGATAATTCTTTAATGGTTTGCAGAAATATATTGAGTTCCAGATCATCACTAAAAACCTGCCAATGCTTAACATGATCTGCTATAGTTGTTTTGTGCTTAACCTCCACCTCATATTTAAAATTTGGACCAATGGGAGGCCTGAAGGTACTAGCATCTAGATCTAAAGAGTCTTCCCTTTGATTGACATCTCTAGGGACAAAGGAAATATTGAAAGCTAGAAATAAATTGTTAACTATGTCCCATACCTCGTTTTTGTACTGTTTTCACCTCAACTATTTTTCTTGATAAATTTCCTTCACTTGATTAACAACCAGTTCAGAATCACCAAAGACTTCCAATTTGTTAATGGCCATGTCCTTAGTAGCCCTCATCCCCAACACCAAGGCTTCATACTATGATATGTTGCTGGTTGTTTCAAATTCTAATTTGTATGAGAGTGACACCACCTCCTTTGAAGGGTCAATGGGTATTATTCCATCACCAATTCCCTCCTTTGAAGATGATCCATCAAAATACATCTTCCATATTTCATTTCCTTGACCGAGCTATGGATTATTTATGCATTTGATGACAAATATTTATGGAGCATCACCATTAATATGAAAAATAGATGACCTAATTTCATCCTCTACAACATAAATTGGATGATTACCTGGATCGTGATGATCACTCACAATGTAAGACAATATGTATTCTCTGTACAATATTCTATGTTCTCCTCCAAAAACAGGGATGGTCGCATATGTGAGATCCATCTGCAGGGATCCTCCAACTTTATTAGCCCAAGACCTGGATAAAATCATGCCAAACATGGGAGGTATATCCACTACAACAATATCCATAACCACACTTTTCATGGGAAACTGAGATAGAGAAACAACCAGATCCTTAATTAATCCAAAACATTTAACCTTTTTGGAATCAAAAGATTAAATGTAATTAATAACCATATCTCTTCCATTAAAACCTTAGGCATGACATTATGAGAGGACCCTAAGTCCATTAGGAAATTGTGCATGATTTTTTCATGGACATTCAAGGATATATAAAAAGGTGGGGAAGCATCAGACCCATCTTCAATGTGTGGGCCAACAATGACAGTAGGGTTCTCATCCTGAAGGGTTATCACATGAGATGAGATAGTAGAAGAAGGTGGCTTCAAAACCTTCATGATAAACCTCTTTAAAGGCTCATTTTTCAATAACTTTGTCAAAGGTACATGAATATTTATTTTTCTTAACTCATTCTCTATGTTAAAATAAGTTGGTTGTATGTCCACTTCTTTTACCTCTGGGAAAATAGGTTTAGTTGGTTGTTGTTGATCTTCTTTGTTTTCTGTGTCTTTGTTTGGACCTTTCCTGGGAGGATGATCTGATTTCTTATTCTAAATGGGAACATTTGTTTTGGGACCCCTTGGCCTATGACTTAAATCATACTTCTTTTGGAGATGGATTTGAAAAATCTCTTCTCCCTTTCCATCATCATCAAATTGGTTTGAAAATTGAGAAATTTCATAGTCATGTTGGGTAAGATCACTAGGATAGAGGTCAGTTTCATTAAAAAATACTGCAGAGTCATCTCCAATGCCATTAATCTGATCCATCTCCTCAACTTCATTGTTCTGAAAGGGGGAACAACCCTTTGATCTTCAACATTCCTAATTTCCCTCAACATGATTTGAGGAGCATTATTAGGTCTTCTAAACTAATTAGTGTTCCTTTTTGCAGCATCTTGATATGGTCTTGTTGGCACAGGGGCAGACCCAAGGTTCAATGCTTATAACGCACCTACAAAACCCTAACTACCGACCCTTTCGGGAACACATGTGAAGCAGGCGAAGTCTCACCCAAGGTAGAATCAAGGGGGGTTACAGGACGTAGGTGTCTATAACCAAGATGGGACACATATCTGTGATAATAACACTTTGCAGAGTACTCTATTAACACTTAGGAGAAACATGCATTAGTTCATTAGCTTAATTAACATCATAGGATAAAACCTAATATATATTGGCGCAGTAACACAAATGATCATATATCCTGAACACTTAGCATATAAATTAGATCTATCATCCATTCATCCTTAACGCAAGTAAAACACTAAGAAACAACATATCTATCTATCATACATAACAATCAAGTCATTGAGCAGATTCACAACATAAATAACAAAGAACAAAGAAAACCAAAGACACAAGATATACGTGGTTCACCCCAGAGTGGGGTTACGTCCATCAACTGCTTTGTATTATTTATTATTCTTCAATCTCTTACATTCATTCTCTTATGTTCACTAATCCACAAATCCAAGCTTCACATAAGACATGAGATCTACGCATTGAATGCCAAGTCCTCCTTCCAAAACTAGGTCAAGGCACAAATCCAACTTCTCTATCGAGCATAGAGCCTTACATACACATTTTTTTGCACAAATAAACCCAAAACTAGTTGCACTTAACTACCAAGACTTCACTCTTACATCTCTTAGCTTCTTCTATCATACATTCTTACTTATTTATGATTTTACAATCCCCTACAAAAAGGCCTAAACATGAGAGAACCCATGGGTTGACATCCCTTAACCCATTAAAAAAACCCTAAGGAACCCCTTACTGGGTCCACAAAGCCCACAAAAACAAGTGAGATCAGCGATCTCAGCTCTGCCTTGGTGCTCCATCTTCGACCATCGTGCCGAAGTCTAAAAGGTGGTCCAAACGTGACCAAGGTTTCCTCAAAACTTGGTCGAGGTCCAATAGGCCCCCAACACTCACTTGTGACTCATCCCGAGTCACTCAAGTCTGGTCAATACTGCTTTGAAGGCCTTGAGCTTAACTCGCACTGCTTCGACTTGTTGCTTCACCTGAGCCTCCTGCTCAGTGAGCTCCTGGATCGTCTGCTATGTAATAGTCCCTTCCAGGAATTGTTCCACTATTGCAACCACTTGGTCCAGTTGTGAGCCTTGTCCTCAATTTATTCGAACACCTTACAGGATTCATCCTGCACAGGTTGTAGCTTCTACATGACTTCCATTACGCTACCCTGGAGGGTAGTGATCTGCTGTTGCACTATGCGCTTTTCCTGAGATCTCTTCATTATTTCAACTACGGTGAGTAGCTTCATATGCACCTATACTGACAATGCCTACTGTTGTGCCTCCTGTAACTGCGCTTCCAGTTTCCTTAGCTCTGGATCTTCTTCTATGAATTCATATGTCTGCGTGCTTCTATCACTTATTTGTTTTCATTATGAGGCAAGGGCTCTAATACTTACAACTGTGTTCTTAGCAGCTTCCTCCCTCAGGTCACGCACCTCCTATGGAGTGCTCGGTACTACATGGACCTCCAACTCTTTTATCCTCACTTGAAGCTGCTGGATGGTCTCAACGACCTTCACTACTTGATCCTTGACCTACTCCTATTCTTCCTGTGCCAAACCTGGCACAATGTGACATGATTTACTCACATATTCCTTAACCATGGCTCATTCTATAAGCAACTACTCCTTTTCTCTCAATAGTTGGAATTTTTCCTCCTAGATCATCACCTGAAACTCTTCTTTCTCATTTTTATAGGCGGTTACACAGTACCGCGCTATGCATAATTTTTCTAAGCTTCGTCCTTCTCTTGTTTCAAGGCTTCTGTAGCCTTCTTCTTCTCTTCCTCAAATTTCTGAAGTCAAGCTTCTATCGAATTTCCAAGTCTTCTCAATTGGGATAGTTCATCCCCCAATTCTATAGTTTGTGATGAGGAAGGTGTAGTAGGTACTGCGCAGACCAAACAAATAGCTTGTTGTACTTCCTTCAATTCCTTCTCGACCCTTCCATATAAATCTTCCTACTTCACTCCATATCTCTACAACATATCCTCAGAATCATCCTCCATAGCTCCATAGACCAAACTAATATCGTCCTCTGTGAGCGTTGCCTCTAACTGGGGATTACTAGCGCGTGTCTTCTTTCTTGTTGAAGGTTTCTTTTGAGAAACCTTCCTCTTTTGCGGTGTTACTTTTTTAGTCGGGGGATCTTGAGGTAGTGTAGATTTTCCTTCTCCTTTCTTTTTTCCTTCATCCCCTCCTCCTTTTCCATCTTCTTCGTCTCCTCATCCTCCTTTGAGTGATCCAGACCCATTATCTCCAGAAGCATCGTCCTCCTCATTGCTCTCTATATCCTGGAATTTCTCCTGTGTTTTCTTCTTCTTCGTCCCACTGGACTATGTCAATGTTGGAGAGTTCTGCATCAGCGAAAGGTACAAGGAGTTCCTCCGGCCACTCCTTTGTGATCTACTCCATGTCTTCATCTGTCATCTTGTAATATGAATGTAATTCTTCCTTTCTCTCATCTTTACGTGTAGTGATATAGATGAAGTGCGGATCTGCACATAACTTTGCTATTGGTCTATACTGCTGCAGGGTGCACAGTGTCATGCACGGAAATGACTCAATGGAAACCTTCAGTTGTTGATAATATGCATGAAATATGGTGTGGGACTGCCATTGCTTCGACATGTGGTTGGTGTACCACAAGGTAGAAAACCTAGCGGCCAACGACTCTGATGGTTCAATCTCCAGAAAGGTGTCTCCTTCGGGCATTTTCCAAGGGACAAATGCGATCAAAATGATCATCCAGATAAAGTGGAATTCATATCCCAAATCTTAGGCTTTGCGTCATTCTTTCTCGAGTTCATTAACTAGGTAGCTCGCCCAATTCATTTCCATGCCCTCCACACATTTTCCTGTGAGGTCTACCACGAACCCAGTGACCTGTGTGGGGTGATACTTCCTTACGAGCTTTCAAGCTATGAGTTCGAAAGCGATGCACACTGCGCCATCCTGTATAGAGGCTAACTTGTAGCCTTGCTTTCCTTTTTCAACTTCCCCGTAAGATTCCTTGATGCGTTGTGCTAGGGAATGGTCTGAGGCCTTCCCTAGATAAAACTATTGAGGGTTAGGTCCCTACATGCTTAATACTGTAATCTGGTGGATCAACGTTGGATCCAAAGTAATTATTGAATCGAGCCACATGTATCTGCCATGATATCATGACAGGAGGAGTTTAACGCAAGCGTTAACCTCCTGATGGTGTCCAAAATGGGGAATCTTCATCACATTTAGCATGGTAGACTACACCAGTCCCTTAATCCATGGTTGTGAGACGATGTGAGGCTTCTTTCCAGTTGAATTCATCAGGTAGTGATGGGGTGCTAGCATAGCATAGTTCTTTCTGTCGCCCAAATTGAAATCATTTTTCTTCAGTAACAGGATCTGTCCCAACTGACTTCCAACTACATGTATTCCTTTCAGAATGTACGTGGTGATTAGGGTGTACTCATAGTCTCATGGGATGCTTTCGTGGTTAATGATGACAACCAAAGGTGGGATGGACAGGATCTGCTTCGCATTAGCCAGATCGTCGCGATGCTTACTTAACCCTCAATTGCGGGGTTAACATGACCAGAATGACATCCAGTTGAAGGGGAAGCCCGCAATCCCCTAGTCGACGATGCCTGGACACCTTGTGATAACATTTTGTCGACCATTATCTTCCTTAGGAATTCCTCGACAGAATTCTCTAGTGCACTAGGTTTTCCCGACATTCAAACTTTTAAAAAGACGGGTCGAGGTAGATGAACAAATAGGAGGGGTATACAAACAGATGGCATGGTATACCTTCAGATAACACAAATCGACACTTAGAAAATTCTTAGTTAGCTCAATTAATCATGGGTGGAAAAAAGTGGTCCTGGCACAACGACTAACAAGTTAAATAAACAGGGCATCGTAACAGATTCTTCCAATGGGCATGAATGCTTCCATCAGTGTGAATATTTCCATTATGGTGTGGTCTCAACATCCCAAAAGCGGTCCATCAGCCCATAAATGCATTTTATAGCCATTCTGGAGCATCGTTCTAATGGTCGGGGCACCTCCAACAGTCATATAGATTTGCCAGGGAGAAGTCCTATGCTGCACGGTTCTGTTGTTCCGACGAGGTTCAAATCCTGTGAACTTGCCTCCTGCGAGGTTCTAGTCTGCGAAGTCTTCCATCTGTTCTCTGTAGTTTCTTGTATTTTTTATAACTTAGCTTTATTTTTATTAATCTTCCTTGCCTTCTTTCCTGTGATCTAAGTCTCTCTAACTGTTTCTGGAATCCTCTTTCCATTATTATTCTTATGTTCCCCTAGCGCAGTGGCTTCACACTGTTGATGTGCTCTCAAAGGGTTCGAAGTTAATATCCCTTCTCTTAATACTTCCTGGGTGGGTATTATTATTTCTTGCATAGATATGTCCTTCAAACCTTCTTTCATTCTTTCAACCTTGACATCTAATTCTCTTCCTTTCTGCCCCTCCTGCGTTGTTACTTTATTCTATTGCTTCGACTTATCCTGTCGTTCTTCTATTAGTCGATCTATTTTTCTGGCTATGAAATCCCTTAGTTCTTGGTTTTTCTTTTCTGTAGCTTCTTCCTCTTCTTTCCTTCTGATTTGATCTTTCTCAATCCAAGTCTTACCTAGAAAAAGTGGGAAAGAGGCGTTGTCCCCAATAACCTTAATGACTTCAAATTCTTCTTTAGTCAATGTTCCATGAACAATAATAGGTACATTAGTAACTCTTCCACATAGGGTTATCATCTTAACTTTAAACAAGCCTATCCTTCCTAGTGAAGGTACAACAGTAGGCTTTCCCAAAATTTCCCAAGTTTCTTCTGTCATAACATTCACTTGTGTTTCTTCATCCAAGACACAGTCTATGTTGAAGTCTTCTATTCTTGTACTTATGCGCTATTTTACTTTCAATATCTTTGGTAAACTGACATCTTTATGAACATCCATCATTTCTTTCAAATTACTAATGTAGTCTGAACTTCCTCTAATTCTTTCTCTTTATGATTCTCTAACATTCCCTTACTCTCTTGATAGTTTTCTTGTTTCATGCTCATTCGTTCAACTTTGGCAATCATCCTTGGACAATCCTCAACCTCATGACCAACAATTTTACAACAAAGACAAATAGGACCTATACCAGGGAATTCCTTAGCAATATTTCCTGGTATTCTGTAGTTATAACACAAAGTTAATCCTCTTTTTATCATAATCATTCCCCAACCTCTTCTATACTGAGGACTAGGATCATAGTGCTAGACTTGTAATCTATAAAAAAAAATTGTAGGTTCCTACATCCACTTATTAGTCCAATTTTTTTTTCTATGCATAGGAATAACATATCTTTCTTTATTTCTATTAAATTTACTAAGATCAAGTCTTTATTCCAACTGTTTCCTAGACTTCAAACTAGGATAGACTCTATTAAACATACTTAAATTCATGCTTTCGAAACAAAAAATTTCACTTATCTTACTCTTATGAAAGAACAAAGCTTTACCTCTTTTCAGATCTTACCTCTTTTCTTCAGATCAGATTTATTTCTTAGCATAGAGCTTCGCAAATCAATTAGAGTATTGCACACTACAATAGTATATCTGCGCACAAAGATTCTCTTTTATTTACTTCACTTCCCAACAATCACAGTTTCAGTTCCCGGCAATGAAAACATTTGTTGGCACAAGGGTAGACCCAGGTTTCAACACTTACAACACACCAACAAAACCCTAACTATCGACCCTTTCGGAAACACCTGTGAAGCAGGCGAAGTCTCACCTGAGGTAGAAATAGGGGGGGTTACAGGACGTAGGTGTTTGTAACCAAGCTGGGACACAGATATGTGATAATAAAACTTCACAGAGTACTCTATTAACACTTAGGAGCAATATGCATTAGTTCATTAGCTTAATTAAAATTGCAGGATAAACCCTAATATAGATTGGCACAGTAACACAAATGATCATATATCCTGAACACTTAGCATATAATTAGATATATCATCCATTCATCCTTAACACAAGTAAAACACTAATAAAAAACAGATCTATCTATAATACATAACAATCAAGGCATTGAGCAAATTCATAACATAAATAACAAAGAACAAAGAAAACCAAAGACACAATATATATACATGGTTGACCCCATTGTGGGGCTACGTCCACCAACTACTTCATCTTCTTTATTATTCTTCAATCTCTTACATTCATTCACTCCCGTGCACGAAGCCACAGAGCCGAGCTTCACATCAGACAGGAGATATGCACACTGAATGCTAGATCCTCTTCCCCAAAACTAGGTCAAGGCACAAAGACAACTTCTCTATCGAGCACAAAGCCTTACATACACATTCTTTTTCACAAATCAACCCAAAACTACTTGCACTTAGCTACCAAGAATTCACTCTTACACCGCTTAGCTTATTCTATCATACATTCTTACTTATTTATGCTTTTACAATCCCTTACAAAAAGGCCTAAACATAGGAGAACCCATGGGCCGACATCCCTTAACCCATTACAAATACCATAAGGAACCCCTTACTGGGTCCACAAAGCCCACAAAAACAAGTGAGATCCATGATCTCAACTCTGCCTGGGTGATTCATCTTTGACCATCGTGTCGAAGTCCAAAAGGTGGTCTAAACCTGACCAAGGTTTCCTCAAAATTTGTCGAGGGCCAACGGGTCTGTTTGGATGCTTGGATTTCCATTTCAGTTTAGCTATTTATGAAGTCATGGATTTCAATATTCATGTCACCTCATCTAGCTTTGGGTTAGATTCTGCTGGGTTATAAGAAGAATGAAGCTCTTCCCTATGCTTCTTTTTGTCCCTATCTGATTTGTTCTTCAATTTTTTCTGATGCTAGGATGTTAGATTCAACCTCAATGGATTCCTATTGCATAGATAGAAACGTGGTGGACCTCGTCTCCCTTAACATGAGAGAAAATTCAATATCAATTTCATTTGCAAATGTGATCTTGGCTTATGTTTCCATTCGTTTGATATCATAAGGGATATTTGTATACATCTTATTAGACCTTTTAGTGAAGTATGACACATGCTCACCATTGTTCCTTCTTAAAGCCCCAAACTCAGTGATGTAGTACACGTAATCCCTCCCGTCTCCCCACTTTTTTAGAAAGGCCTCATCCAATTCCTCAACATCTATGATAGAATCTGGAGTTAGACCATGAAACCACTTCCTTACCCCTCCATATAGGCTCTACGAAAACAACCTCATCCATATATTTGCATGTTCAATGTTAAAATTGTCTGCAAAGTTGTAAAATTCTACCAGATATTCCTCAACAGTCATATCTCCTTCACCATTGTATTTGGGTAGATATTTCATGTAGTCTCCTATAGGAAATGCGTTTAGGTTTTGAGGCAACACTAAAGGTGCATACCTAGTTGTAATGATGCCTTCCATCCTGTTCACAACCATGTTTGTGACAACTAGGCTTTGAGGATGAGGATGAGATGTTGGTGTGGTTTCTTGAGAAGAAGATGAGGTAAAAGTTGAGATAAGAGATATATGATGGCTTATCACAAGGAGGTTTTCAAAAATAATAATGTTAGGTTGCTTCTTGTTGAGGATAGGGGCAACCTTTTCAGATGTAGGCCTGCCTTTGGATGGAAAGGGATGTCTACGACAAAGTGTGGATTTCCTTGGTTGCCACTATGGATCATAAGTTTTCATGTCACCATTAAGGTCAAAGTTTACTTTTAAGGAGTTGATTTCCTAAATCCCTTATTGGGAGCCATAATTCCTTAATAGATTTTCATTTAGTGGAGTTTCCAGGTGAAAGATGACAGTCAGTTTAGTGCCTGATCTTTGTTCACCATCAAAGATCATATCTGATCATTGTCATTCTCCCATAGAAATATGCTTTGTTACTCCACTCCCCGAAAATGACGCCAGAAGATGTTGGTCCTAAGGTCTGCATCTGACTGCTAAGGGTAGAGCTAGGCCACCTTATTTGTTGGAAGGATTGGTTTTTTATAAGTTTGGTTAATTTTTTTAATGACCAGCTGATGAATGGGATCTTAAGGACAAATATCTTGTTGGATTATTCAACAACATCAACTACAAGGTTTACCTTAGCTGGTGGCATGCATTCTAATAAGAAGACAAAAATGTAAAGATAAAACAAAGGAAATACTAGAAATTATAAAATTTGTTACTTTCTGTATGAAATTTTAGACTTGATATAATATTTCAGATACAAAACATATTGTACCTGAACTCAAATTCTCCAAACAAGTTGTATGAAAATTTACAATTTACTAAAAAAATAGTTGAAATAAGATTGTATGACAATAAATAGTTCATTGAGACAATAGTTGAAAGGAAAATAAACTATTCCTTGCATACATTTCCCTTGCATTCAAATAAGATAACAAGACAAGCAAGATTTGAGAAGAAACAGTCTATCACCAGAAATTATATTCACCATGTGGGAAACTTGGCAGTTTTAAACTTCAAAGATGAGTCAAAATACCGATGTTTGATACCCAAAAAGTAGAAAATCCTTACATTCATATATTCACGTATTTATCCTCATCAAGAGAGGGTTCAATTACCTATCTAGGATCTAAGTTCTGAAGTTTGACTTTACATCACATTTAGATCCTGTAGATACAAACTTCATTGTTACTCCCTAATTACAACTTGTAAGAATTTATTTAAAATGAGTGGAGTTGAGTTCAAGTGTCAGTTCACAGGGATAACTCCCCATCACTTCGACCTTAACCAAAAATATTTTTCTTATCAAAAATAGAAATTTATTACAAGTGACAATAATACCTCTAACTAAACCAGAAAAAGATTCTATCAGTGAAACTGGAACTATTGCTAATAACTAAAGTAGAAGAGATGCATAACATGAGTCTTCATAAGTTGTAACTATTTTTTGACTCTACATGTATTTCCACGCACACCAATAACTAGAGACAAACCTTTAATGGTGGTTGACAAAGCTGGCACATGTTTCAAATTATTTTTCTTTTTGAAAATAATAGACATTCAAATAATCTCCTTTAGGAACATGCAAGCTTTCTGGTGTTTCTTTTGCAACTTTTGATATTTTTTATGTAGCTTTGTATGTTGCATCTCAAGAGGATGATTTTTTTTTGCAAAGGTTGGATCTACTACCTCATGTTTTCATTTTGTTGCTTGATAGCTTACACCTTCTGATCACTGTCATCCCTGTCTCTGTCATCTTCAACTTTAGGCTTGATTTCTGCCTTTACTTTGCTTCCATTTTTGAGCCCATGCTCTTCCTCGGAAACATGTTTATTGAGGTCGATGGAGAGCTTGGATTTCCATGGTATCATTTCATTCTTGGGCCTTTTACCAGGTTTTTCATTGTTGGTGTCTTTCATAGGTTTATGCACCATTAGAATTTTTTCTTTTATTTCTGGTTTGATATCCTATAAAACTTGTTTTGTCTCTAGACTTATGTCTTCAAAATCCTGCTCAAGTTCTGGACCAATGTCCAACAAATTTTGTTCTGATTATGTATCAGCAATGTACTATGTTTTCACAACAACATATTTGACACCTGAGGTCTCCCCTTCACTACCTGTCTTCCTGGCCTTGTCCCCTATCATCCCCTTCAAGGTATGCATGGACATCTCCTCAATGTTGGCGAATTAAGAGGCGTCTTCATCAATATCCCGATATTCAATCACTATGGGATTTTTCTCCTTTAAAAATGGATTAAAAAATGCCTTGGAGTTCAACCTCAGCTAGTTGGTGAGCCTGGTATTTTTGTTGGGTTTGCTTGGTATTTATAGGACATTGATCCACTTCCTTTTTTGATCTATTTTTCTACATGGGGATATTCAATCTAGGTGTCTAATGACACAAATTCTACTGCAACAATATTAGGACTGACCTTCTTTCTCCTCCTCTGTATGCTTGTTTTAAACTTGGGAGTTTTGTCTTCCTGTATAGAAGTGGACATATGTTTATCCTCAAAATGTTCATGAGACAATTGGATTGTTGGGATGGCCTATTTTTATTCCTTTCTGTTATATTTTCTCACATATACCTTACCACTGTATCTTTCCCTCTGTTTCGATGTAGAGAAACTCAATTACCTTCGAGGAATTTCCTCCCTTTGTGGAGTAATGAATCTATATTTCTTTGATCAGGTCCTCCCTTTTTTAGGTAGGGTCTTCTTTATGGCTCGTTGGGTGGCTTTGGATGAACTCCCAAGTTCAAGAGAAACCCTATATTCTTGGGAACCCCCAACCTGTTGTTCTTCAGGTTGTTGATTGACTTCATGTTCTTCCTATAACCCTAAAGAAACTAGAAAATCGGTCCAAGACATGTCCAATTCCCCTTGACATGTCCAATGAACCCCTTGTGGTAAAGGCTTCTATGAGAAGATTTTGGGTAATTATGGATTCTCTTAGAAATCTTGGTCAGTATTTTAAGAATATAGAAGGGGAGTTTCAATTCTTTGTCACCCTTTAAATGCATGAGGAATATAATGTGATAACAATGAACAATTGAGAACCTACCTTCTACCATGATTATATTAGAATTGCAGAAAACATACCCCTCCAGTATTATTTAAGCCAAAGGATTGAGATTCCCTGGTTCCAATCGAGGTTTTGATGTTCTGCCACAAGAAAATTATTGCAGACTTCAACTAGTAATTTACCTTTTTTAAACCATCTCTCACCATTGATCAGAAGAGCGCATGCTCCAATGTTATATGCATGGTTATGTCCCTGATATTAGTATGAAAACCATAAAAGTTGTGTGAATATTAGGGCAATTCCTGTGTGATGTCCATTAAAGTCATATATGAATTCAAACCATTCTCCCTTGATAAAATCATCTTTGATTTCTGGTATAACTTTGAACAGTTCGATCCCTCTTGGCTCTACCCAGTTTAACTACCAACATTCTCGGGGTGATACCATAGTGAGTTAGAAACTTATGTTGAGAATAATGGTCAAGGGTATGCATTATTTTTTATTCATAAACAACTTGCATTAATAACTGCACAAAACCTGCAATGATAATTGCTCGAGGCACAAACATGCACGATCTTAGCATAAAACTTGCAATGATAGTTTCACAAGGAAAAATATGCACACAATCTCGATTGTACATGAATATGTGAGAACATGTTGGGAGCCAACACACTTTTATTTAAAGTTTTAAATATTTTTTAAAACAATAAAACTCATAAACAATGCATGTGTGTTGATTGCAAGAATGAGGGCATTCTTGAAATCAACGCCCTTTTGCACTTATAAGCTTAAGTTATCCCTCTTATGGTCCAATAGTGATATAACCATGGTGATAGAACTTATTCAATACAAATATAGAATTGACTTGACCTCATAAAGAGCACATAACTAATAAAAAGAAAATAAGGGATGACAAAAACAATCATAAATGACTCACCACATCATGCAGAAAAACTAAGTAGAAACTAGGTTGAAAGATGAATGGGTTGGTTTGATGAATAAAAAGAAGAGGTGTGGGCCTAGGATCTAACATAAGCAATGATGATATATTGAGTCAACTTTTTTCCAAGTATATGCATAATGAATTTGAAATGCCCCTACTTGGGGAGTTGAATTTCTTCTTGGAACTCCATATATCTTAGCTAGATGAAGAAATTTTCATTTCCAAAACCAAGTACATCAAGGAAGTGTTAAATAAGTTCGAAATTGAAGAATGTTAACTTGTGATTACTCCTATGGTTACCGGTTGCAAGTTGAGAAAATATGATGAATCTAAAGAAGTGGATAAGAGACTCTACAAATCCATGATTGGTAGTCTAGTGTAAGTGAAAACTTCAAGACCAGTTGTAATGCAAGCAATTGGACATGTCCCAAGATTTCAAACGACACCAAAGGAAACTCATGTTCTAGCAATGAAAAGGATCTTCAAATATCTTAAAGGAACAACATATTTTGGGATATGGGATATGAACATAAATAATTTAAATATGGTTTCCTACACAGATGTATATTGGTAAATAAGTGTTGATGATGAAATAAGTACAAGTGTTGGATAGTTGGTTGTCATTGATGTCAACCCTATAATAATTCCTGAAGCAAGTTTGGAACAACCTAGAAGTGATGGGTGTATTTGGAGAAGCTTACAAAGTGGTCCACTTATGACGTAGCTTTAAGCATGGCTCTCATGGGAAAACACTTTAAATAAGTCTACAAAAATCCTTGGAAAGATGGCTAAGTGATTGAGAATCCCTAGAGTTGTGGTCATTGAACTCGAAGTGTTTTGAGGAAAATGATGATGAAGGAAAACGAAAATGCATGTAACACACTCATAGATGGATAGTCCTCATCATGTTATTTTCAACGGTAGGTGGTACATCATGTAGATCCTCATGGTTGAGGAGTTATGTATTCATGAAGTTGAAATCCCTGAGGAATGGGTAAGAATCCCCTAAACAGTTACAACAAGAAGTTACAAGTCATTAATTAAAGGGTAAAATAGTTATAACAAGAAAGTGTAGGTCAACCCTGAAGTTAAGGAATAAATTCACTTGGAAAAGTATAAATACAGTTCAAGAGGCCTCTCATTTGTACAAATAAGTTTATTGAATATATATCAAGTGAGAAAGTGATTTATTGGTGAATCTAACGTGACAAATATGAGGTAGAGAAGGAGTGCGAAGGTCAAGGTCTCGGAATTTTAGAGGAGAGCGAAGGGTTTATGAAAAACCCTAATTTATCTTACACCCATGGGTCAGGATACAAGTGTCCCATGAGGATTGGGGTCAGGATACAAGTGTCTTGTGAGGCACCCTCATGGGTTGTATGACACCCATCCTGCGAGGCCCGACTAGATGATTGGTCTCTGACTAGTGAGGCTGAGGTAGATTTGAAGAATATGCTTGTTCTAGGTTTCTAAAGTATGAGCACAGTATGATGAGGCAGTCAGGTATGTTACATGGTTAAAGGTATGTCTATATGCATTATTTTAAGGTTATACATTGGTGATGTTATGATGCATGCTTGAGGCATGCCTTTGGTATATTGTGAGGAATTGGCACATGCTTGAGGGACATATTTGGTGCATGGTTTGAGGCACATTTTGATATGTGGTTTGAAGAATATTTTTGGAACATACCTTGGATATATTGGAATATATATTTGGCCCATTTTTTGTGACACCTGGATACATGGATTGAAGCATGTATTGACATATTAGTTGAGGCATATCATTTATGAGGTTGTATATGTTTGAGGTATGTGATTGGATTCATATAATTGATGTTTTTTCTCATGGTTGAGACATATATCTTGATGATGGTATGATACATGTTAAGACACATCTTGGATGTTATGGCATATGTGTGAGACACATATTTTGGTACTTGGTTGAGGCAGATATTTCAGTACGTACTTGAGGCACATGGTTGTGACACATCATTGATGTTATAGTGCATGGTGTATGGAATGATTAAGACATATCATGAGTGATATGGTATATGGATGAGGCACATCCCATGGCACATGGTTTATGGTACATCTTGGTACATGGTTTATGCATGATATGGTACAGGTTATAGTACATGGTTTATGTATATGGTACATGGTGTATGGATTGATATGGTACGTGTTATAGTACATGGTTTATGTATATGGTACATGGTGTATGGATATAGGCGATATATATATATATATATATATATATATATATATATAGTTGGTTTATGATGGTATATCATAGACAATGATAGTGATAGTGATAGTGATAGTGACAGTGACAGTGACAGTGACAGGTTGATGTATCAATGATAGTGGTAGTGACAGTGACAGTGGTAGTGATAGTGACAGTGGTAGTGAAAGTGACATTGGTAGTGATAGTGACAGTGATAGGTTGATGTATCAGTGACAATGATAGTGACAATATTAATGGTAGTTACAGGTTGAGTCTACACTTATATTTTAGGGCACCAGGATGAGGCAAGGAAAGGGGGTTGTAAACCTCCTTCTGGTTGGAACTAGAGAAGACAAGGAATTGAAGCTTCCTTTAGGTTGGAGCCTATAAATTAGGGGGTCATATCCTCCTACTGATTGGAGCTAGAGAACACATGGAGTCATATATTCCTTCAAGCTGGAGCCTAAAAAATAGGGGGTTGGAGCCTCCTTCCATTTGTAGCTGGAGAATTTAGGGATTTGTAGATTCCTTTAGGTTGGAGCCTGTAGATAGGGGATCAGATCCTCCTTCTAGTTGGTGCTGGAGAATTTGGAATTTGGTGCTTCATATGAATGTACTCGTTGATATATAAGAAAGCATTCTGTGTTTTTCTCCCATTTGGGTTTCCACGTAAATTTTGGTGTACTATGTATCTGTGGTTATTTTTATGAACTGTTGATTGATACTTCTTATGATATATTGAATGCAAATGACATACTGTTGATAAAGTTAAATTTCACATGTTTTGATTGAAAGTGGTAAACATTTCTCAATACTGATTCACCCCCCTCTCAGTATTCCAACAATTGGTATGAGAGAAGGTCCTTTAGAAAAAAATCTAATCATTGGAAGGAATATCATGGAGTACACTAATACTGGAATACCACGATTTGATGGAAAAAAACTATGCCTTATGGATTAAAAGGATGGAAATCTATGTACAAGCACAAGGATTTGACGTATGGCAAGCAGTTCTAGACAGATACACAACACCTACCACTCCTCCAACAGGTAAAGATGGAAATAAAATTAGTGAAAACAATTCGAGGGATTAAATGTTATTTTGAATGTCTTGGTTGATACAGTATATGTCAAGGTTATGCATTGTGACTCTGCAAAGGATATTTGGGACAAACTTAAAAATATCTACGAAGGAGATGCCAATGTCAAAGGATCCAAGATTCAAAATTACAGAGGTCAATTTGAACAAAAAAAGATGAAGGAAGATGAAGACATTGCAACTTAATTTACGTGAGCTGATGAAATAATGAATGATATTAAAGGTTTGGGAGAAGATTTTTTTTTTTTTTTGTAAATAAAAAAGGGGAGTTTCCTATTACTGATATTTTAGAGTACAAAAATGCCACATGTCAACAGTCTACCACCTGTTCTGCCAAATTAGTAGAAACCGGAACAAGTGCCAGACTGTGATGTCATTAGTCAAAATGGTTATCCACCATTTGCCTTGCCAAATGAAAAATAAAGGAGGTGGCAAATTCTAGTTCTTATTGAATTGTTCTATTCATCTAAGAAAAAATACCAATTGAAAAAATATGACAAAACTGTTAAACTGCATCATCGCAGTACAAAGAGTTGGCAGAGAGTGTGTGAGGTGACCATATCAAAAAAATTACACATTATCACCTGGTGCATGTTGTTCAGAGCGCCGCTGAATGGGTCGTCCCTGGGATGGAGCATGAAAGGCCTCACACAGGTCAGCAAATGATTATTTTTTGGTGCATTCGAGAAGGCATCGTAGAGCATGTCAATCCTCTGGTGCATGAGGGTTTCCTGGTGTATTTTGTTCCTTATATCGAAGATGAACTCGAGATGCTCTGGATTTAAGAAAGATGGTGGTCTTGGTGGAGCATGGCATAAATCAAGGAGAGATGTGAGTGGTGGAGGTGTCAAGACTGGGTGGCCCTCCACCTCCGCACCCAAGTCCACCGACATCATGTCCATAGCCTCCATCACCTTGACCTCCTCCATCGTGTCCATAGCCTCCACCGCCTTGACCTCCTCCACCACTGTCCTGACTTGGTTGTCCGTGTTCTGAGTTGAGGCCACAAACTCCAAATGGAGGAATTACTCTAGGAATTATTCCTCAGTTATACATGTGGCCCCTTCCATGGTAGCTTGGGTACTTTTTCTAGTTGGATTATGGCTAGGGTCTACCAATCATCTGGAACTATGAAGAGGAGGGATTATGGATGAACCTAAATGGGTTCCTCCATAATATCCTCCTCAACGTATGCCATTGGCGGTGTTCTTGTTTTCTCCCGTCGCTGAGTCCGAGAAATGGATAGGGAAGGCTCCAACCTCTGCACATGCCTCTGTCGGGAAGCTAGACTATACCAGGTGGGGTTGTTCCTCAACTTATCTCTTTCCCTTGGCATGAAGAAGCTAGGATGACTAATAATTTGTTGGGAAATCTCAGTAAGAGTCCATTGGATGTAGGTCTCATTCTCAGAGAGGCCAAGGTGATGCAACACAAGGGAGAAATGGATCCAACCTCATCTGAGTGAGAGTGATAAACCAAGGCTCGACATGACCACTGTAACGATCCCCCCACTACAATTACACCTTATGGCCTCCATATTTCTCACACGAGGGAGTTGTCCTCCCCTTCTGGACAGGCAATAATGGCCTCCCTTCATTCAAGAATGAGGTGAAGGGTGTCGACCTGCCATATTAATGGCTTGGGTCTGGGGCAGGCTACGTGGCCTCCCATTGCTATGTGGCACCCCATTCAGGATTGGATCATCTTTCCTGGATAATTCCAAGCAGCGATCTGATATTTCAGATTGAGGAGAGGTTTGTGCATTCCAATGAATCAACTCCACCATGGAGGACATGCCTTCATTTTCCAGGAAGTCAACTATTTGTTTTTCCTCTCTTTTCACATGTGAGGGGATTAGGGTGATATTAGGCTATAAGAGGGATTTTAAATCTTCAAGAAAACCTGAGAGTCTCTAACTGTGTGAGACCTCTAGGGGGTGTGACCCATGAATGATTTTAGTAATAAGATGGATGATGATCTTGGAATCTCCCTCCACTATGAGATTATGTAATTCATGGTTGATTTCTAACTTGATTCCTTTGAGAAGGCTCCATGTCTCAGCAACATTATTTGTATTGAATCCTTGATAACCTGTTGCATAATACACAATTTTCCCTTCTTCTTTTTGGAGGATCGCCGCAAAGCCTGTCGGACCTAGATTCCCTTTTGACGCGCCATCAAATTTTAATTTAATAAAACCAATGGGTTGGGGGTCCAAGTTCATGGGCTTCCATTTGTTCTAGTAACCCCATTGTTCTATCTTTCACCAGTGAGGTTGAGCTGTCGGGTCTGTAGGATATGAATTTCACCCAGATTGCATTTAAGGTCCTCTTGGGACCACTTCCCACTCTTAATCATTTCCCATATCAGGTTCATAATTATTTCCCAAGTTGAGAGAGGGGGGGAGTTCATTGAGAGAAAAATCCTTTTGTTTCTTTCCTTCCAAATTTTCCACATGGTGAATCTAGGTAGAAGCTCCCATATGCGATCCAAGATTGGATTTTGATAGGAAATTGAGTCCCAATTCTCCATTGTGCTTATGATACTAGCTCGATTTTTGTTGCAGAAACGCATTACTTGTGTCCCCATATCGCAAATGATCTCACTGTAGTTGCAATGGTTGAATAGGTCCTCTATTATTTCTTCCTGTTGCTAACAGAGGGGAAATATTGAGGGGCTAATGAATCCACGCTTTCGAAGATTGTCCCAAGTGAGAATGTGATTGTGAACGATAATCCATAAGAAGATGGACACTTTTAGCTAGAATTTTGGGTTCCATATCTTTCCCCAAATACGTTCCATTGGTTTCTCCTGGTAATTTTCCTGTAAATAGTAAGCTTCTTTGACTGATAAATTGCCAGTTGTGGAGTGACCCCATATGAGTATATCCGGGCCTTCCCTGATATGAATTTTCCTTTGATTTGCACAGTATTTCCAGGACTGTATATCCATCTCCGTCTGAAGGTAAATTTCATGAGGTTTAGTCTTTCAATTGCGCCAGGGTTGGTGTCGATCATTCTCTCTCCATAGATCCTTCACAAACAGGGAGTCCCCAGATTGCATTTGTTGACATATGGGGATGAGGTATTCAAGAGTGGTTAGGGGTAGTTGTTGTTGCCACAAGTATTTCCAGAACATGGAGTGTTCTCCATTACAGATCTCCCAGAAATCATGCTTCTGTATGAGCATTCAGTTGTTCCAAGTCGTGTTCTAGATATTGGATCCCTAAACCTAATCATTGAATCTGATTAAATTCTCTTGTCTGGTAGTGGGAGAATAATTCATTTTCCAAATTCTTTCCCGGAGTTCTGTGGGGTGCTTAATCCAATGCCACCATAGTTTCCCCCCCCC
>SNQJ01S0028498.1:94302-107159 GCA_010110895.2 Picea sitchensis | reverse complement strand
TGTAAATAAAAAAGGAGAGTTTCCTATTACTGATATTTTAGAGTAAAAAAATGCCACATGTCAACAGTCTACCACTTGTTCTACCAAATTAGCGGAAACCGAAACAAGTGCCATACTGTGATGTCATTAGTCAAAATGGTTATCCGCCATCTACCCTGCCAAACAAAAACCAGAGAAGGTGGCAGATTCTAGTTCTTATTAAATTGTTCTATGCATCTAAGAAAAAATACCAAATGAAAAAATATGACAAAAATATAAAACTACATCATCACAGTACATAGAGTTGATCAAAGAGTGTGCGAGGTGACCATATCAAAAAAATTACACATTATCACCTGGGGCATGTCATTCGGAGCGCTGTTGAACGGTTCGTCCCTAGGCTGGAGCATGAAAGGCCTCGCTTATGTCAGGAAGTGATGAGTTGTTGGTGCATTCGGGAAGGCATCATATATCATGTCAATCTGTTAGTGCATCAGTGTTTCCCAGTGTATTTGGTTCCTTATCTCGAAGATGAGCTCGAGATGCTTTGGATGGAAGAAAGGTGGTGGTCCTGGTGGAGCATGGCAGAAATCAAGGAGAACTGTGAGTGGTGGAAGTATCAAGACTGGGTGGCCCTCCACCTCTGCACCCAAGTCCATCGATGTCGTGTCCATAGCCTCCATCACCTTGACCTCCTCCATCGTGCCTGTAGCCTCCACCGCCTTGACCTCCTCCACCACTGTCTTGACTTGGTTGTCCGGGTTCTAAGTTGAGGCCATAGACTCCAAATGGAGGAATTCCTCTGGGAATTACTCCTCAATTATACATGTGGCCCCTTCCATGGTAGCTTGGGCACTTGTGCTGGCTGGATTATGGCTGGGGGTTGCCAATCATTCGAAACTGTGAAGAGAAGGGATTCTAGAGGAACCTAGATAGGTTCCTCCATAATATCCTCCTCAACGTATGCCATTGGTGGTGTTCTTGTTTTCTCCCGTTACTGAGTCTGAGAAATGGATAGTGAATGCTCCAACCTCTTCACATGCCTCTGTTGGGCAGCTAGACTATACCAGGTGGGGTCATTCCTCGACTTACCTCTTTCCCTTGGAATGGAGAATCTAGGAATACTGATAATTTATTGGGAAATCTCAGTAAGAGTCCACTGGATGCAGGTCTCGTTCTCAGAGAGGCCAGGGTGATGCAACACAAGGGAGAAATGGAGCCAACCTCATCTAAGATAGAGTGATAAACCAAGGCTCGACATGAACACTGTATTGATCCCCCCACTGCAATTACACCTTGTGGCCTCCATATTTCTCACGCGAGGGAGTTGTCCTCCCCTTCTTGACAGGCAGTAATGGCCTCCCTTCATTTAAGAATGAGGTGAAGGATGTCGACCTGCCATATTAATGGCTTGGTTCTAGGGCAGGCTATGTGGCCTCTCGTTGCTACGTGGCACCCCATTTGAGATTAAATCATATTTCTTGGATAATTCCAAGGAGTGGTCTAATATTCCAGATCGAGGAGAGGTTTGCGCATTCCAATGAATCATCTCCACCATGGAGGCCATGCCTTCATTTTCCAGGAAGTCAACTATTTTGTTTTCCTCTCTTTTTACATGTGAGGGGATTAGGGTGATATTAGGATATAAGAGGGATTTTAAGTCTTCCATCAAACCTGAGAGTATCTAACTGTGTGAGACCTCCAGGGGGTGTGACCCATGAATGATTTTAGTAATAAGCTGGATGATGATCTTGGAATCTCCCTCCACTATGAGATTATGTAAGTCATTGTCGGTTTCTAACTTGATTCCTCTAAGAACGCTCCAGATCTCAGCAACATTATTTGTATTGAATCCTAGATAACCTATTGCATAATACAAAATTTTCCCTTCTTCATTTAAGAGGACCGCCGCAAAGCCTGTCGGACCTAGATTCCCTTTTGACACACCATCAAATTTTAATTTAATAAAACCAGTGGGTGGGGGGGACCAAGTGCATGGACTTCCATTTGTTCTAGTAACCCCATTGTTTTGTCTTTCACCAGTGAGGTTGAGATGTCATGTCTGTAGGATGTGAATTTCACCCAGATTTCACTTAAGGTCCTCTTGGGACCACTTCCCATTCTTAATCATTTCCCATATCGGGTTCATAATTATTTCCCAAGTTGAGAGAGGGGGGAAGGTCATCGAGCGAAAAATCCTTTTGTTTCTTTCCTTCCAGATTTTCCACATGGTGAATCTAGGTAGAAGCTACCATATGCGATCCAAGATTGGATTTTGATAGGAAATCAAGTCCCAATTCTCCATTGTGCTTATGATACTAGCTCGATTTTTGTTGGAGAAACACATTACTTGTGTCCCCATATTGCAAATGATCTCACTGTAGTTGAAATGGTTGAATAGGTTCTCTATCATTTCTTCCTATTGCTAATAGAGGGGACGTATTGAGGGGCCAATGAATCCATGCTTTCAAAGATTTTCCCAAGTGAGAATGCGATTTTGAATGATAAGCCATAAGAAGATGGACACTTTTGGCTAGAATTTTGGGTTCCATATCTTTCCCCAGATATGTTCCCTTGGCTTCTCCTGGTAATTTTCCTGTAAATAGTAAGCTTCTTTGACTGAAAAATTGCCAGTTGTGGAGTGACCCCATATGAGTATATATGGGCCTTCCCTGATATGAATTTTCCTTTGATTTGCACAGTATTTCCAGGACTGTATATCCAACTCCGTCTGAAGGTAAATTTCATGAGGTTTAGTCTTTCAATTGCGCCAGGGTTGGTGTCGATCATTCTCTCTCCATAGATCCTTCACAAACAGGGAGTCCCCAGACTGCATTTGTTGACATATGGGGATGAGGTATTCAAGAGTCGTTAGGGGCAGTTGTTGTTTCCACAAGTATTTCCAGAACATGGAATGTTCTCCATTACAGATCTCCCAGAAATCATGCATTTGTATGAGCATTCAATTGTTCCAAGTCGTGTTCCAGATATTGGATCCCTAAACCTGATCATTGAATCTGATTAACTTCTCTTGTCTGGTAGTGGGAGAATACTTCCTTTTCCAAATTCTTGCCCTGAGTTTTGTGGGGTGCTTGAGCAAATGCCACCATTGTTTCCCCCCCATTACTTGATTTAGTTTCCCTAGATATCGAATCCCTAGTCCCCCCCTAAGGCTTTGGGCCTACATATTTTTTCCCAACCTACCAGCACCCACTTCTTGTTTGGGTGATGCCCATGCCAAAGGAAGCTGCACTGGATGTTTCTAATGGCCTTGATGATAGACTGGGGTGCTGCTATAGAAGTAAAGAGGTAGGTTGGAAAATCTTGAAGAACATATTTTAAAAGAACCAACCGAGATGCAAGATTAAGTGATTTGAAAGTCCAATTGTCGAGTCTATTGGATATGGAGAGCAGTAGGATGTCCCAGGAGATATTATGAGCGATCAGCTCTATGAGTGGGATGCCTAGATGATTGGATGAAAGGGAGCTCTTGGGGATGCCCAGAAGTCGAGATATATGATTTTGGATAGCCACTGGGGTATTGAAGAAGTAGAGATGTGATTTATCAAGGTTTAAGGGTATTCCAGAAGCTTTAGCAAAGTATGTGAGGATTGAATTGAGCTTAGTGGCTTCCTGGGTTGTCATTGTGTTCAACAGAAGAATGTCATCGAAAAATTGGTTGTCAGAGGGGGCTAGCTAGATATTGTGCAGGGGTATACCTTTAAGGGATCCTTCCACAACAGATGCCTTGAGGTGGTTCCCCAGTCCCTCTGCCATTATGAGGAAGAGAAAGTGGGAGAGGGGGTCCCCTTGTCGGATGCCTCTGAGGGCACTCCATTGACTAAGATATAGAAAAAAACTGAGGAAGTGAGCCTCATGATCTAAGCCACCTAGTGAATGTCGAAGCCAAAGGCCTCGAGAAAGGAGCGCATGTATTTCCATCTGATTCTGTCAAAACAATTGGAAAGGTCGAGTTTGATGAGAATACCTGGAGTCCTTGTTTTTTTCAATGAGTGGATGACTTCATGAGATAGGATGACACTGTCCATGATTTTCTTGCCTTCCATGTAGCCATCTTGATCTTTGGAGATGATGTAAGGCATAACTTGTAGTGTCCCCAAGGCCGAGCCCTTTGTAAATATGGGTTATAAAATGAATTGTAAATATGTGTTATAGGCTGGTGAGCCAAGTTTATATAAGCTGGGGGCTTATGTGATTATTAGGCCAGGAAGCCTAAGTGTTGAAGGCCAAGAGACTGCTTTTGTATATGTAATCATGCAGAGCATTAATAAAAATATAAACACCACCACATGTAGGCAGACTTGATGAATGAGTGATGGGGGACTAAGCTTCCACAGAGTGGGCAAGGAATTAGGGGCTGGAAGGTGGGAAAAGGGGGCTAAGTGTTAATCCTAGGGGGCTTAAGCCTTGGGAATAATATTTTAATATTATTCCAAAAGACATGTGATTAATATGTTTTTATCCTAAGTCCTTTTGGAAGGACATGTGATTTCCAAATGGTGGGAGGAATGCATACTGAAGGAACGCATGCAGTTGCATGGGGGACAAGTGTCAACCCTGGCGCATGCAATAAAAGGTTATGATAAGCTGTGTTGGGGGGTTCCTCCTCTATTCGACACCCGATTTCTTGAGGTGAATTGGTTCAACCTCTGCAGAGAAAACCTCGTGCATCTTCTGAACCAAAAGGTGTGTATCCGTGTTCATTTTGGGATAACCGGTACATCCTCTGTCTGAACAGTTTGAACTTGTGTTGACCCCTGCGTGGATTGTTTGTCACGCATCCCTGAGAACAAGAGTGTGAGTTGATCCTGTGTTGCCGGATTGAGAAATAAGAAGTGACCTTCCATTGTTGAACCTGTTGGAAAGCCCATGTCTATTTTTCCCATGGGTTTTTGTGGCCACAGAGTGTTGGACTGCATGTGTCTTGTTGGCCAATTGTGCAACACTCTCTCCCGGTGAGAGAGGTGATTGAGGTTGGAATAAATGGTGGCTTGGCCTGTGAGTGAATCTCTCCATGTGAGAGAGTGAACAGAGGAAGGAGAGAACTCCTGTAGCTGCCACAGAGGTCGGAGACTTCCGGTCTGGTCTGTTGTTGTAACCCAAGGCAAGGGAGGTTAGTAGCCGAAGGATTGTCTAGGTGACAAAGAAGGTGTATACTCCTGCAGTGGAACATGCATGTGGGGAAGGAGAGTATGTGGGCAGTGAGCATGAGTGGTTCTTGGGAGAGAATTCCTTCCTTGTGACTGTGTTTTTTCCCTGTAACCTCAGCCTAGCCTAGGATTCCCTGCCCTTGGGGTGGAGCTTAGTCCTAGCTCGGGGGTGACCCATAGTTGAGCTGATGAGTAGTGTGGTCTAAGGCTGGGAGGTTCATGGAAGGCTTGTACTTCGTTGGTGGAACTACCACTGTTTCAAAGATAAGTACCAAATGATGCTTTAATTACGTTTATGTATCTCTGTGTATTATAATTATCATGTATTCTTATGTGCATTTGGATTAATGTTATTTCCATGGATTATTTATGTTAGTAATAATTCTTATGCTTACTCTAAGCTTAAATGCATTACATTTTCTTAAATGCATGTTGTTTAATAATCCTAGAGTGAGTGTTATATTTCCGCGAAGTATGGTAACATCAAAAATGGTGTTACAGTTTGGTATCAGCGCGATTAAGCCTTAGAGCTATGAAAAAGTAGGTTTCTACATAACTGGTTTGAGATGCATGGCCATGACCTTGGTGATAATTTTGTAGATGAAAATATAGAGATCTATTGGTCAGTATTGTTTGGGATGCATTACCCTTTCCAGCTTTGGGATGAGCGTGAGGAAGGTGGCATTGAAGGCTAAGAGAATTTGTCCTGAAGTTCTTGATTCCTCCACCACTTGCGAGACTTCATCTCTGATCATTGACCAACAATAGTTTGTCGTGAAGCCATTTGGACCTGGAGCTTTACCTGGGGGAATTTATTTAACTTATTGATCCACCTCCTCTTGGGTGATGGGTCTCATCAAGGCTTCATTCTATTCCTGGGTGACTAGGGAAAGTATTTTCCTAGTGATTTTGCGGATCGATGACATTCTATCATCGATGGGAACCATTAGGAAGTGTTTGTAGTAATCGATTAGTTCTACTGCTATTCTTTCATGGTCCCTGATGGGATTTCCATGGGAATACTCCAGTTGGGTGATTATGTTGATGTATCTTTGGTTCACCATGGATCGATGAAAGAACTTGGTGTTCTTTTCACCTTATTTGAGCCACTGTACCCTGGATTTTTGTCTCCAAGGTATTTCCTCATGTTCCTTTCTCTCATCCAATTCTGCCTTGAGTTCCACCTCTTCATTCATTAAGGTTGTCATTATGTCCCTAGTAATGAAGGTCTTTTGCAAGGTTTTCAGGTGATGCTCGATTTCCTTCATTCTTTGTAGGATCTTTCACAATACATTCCTATTCCAGCTCTTTAGCTGGGACTTAAAGTTTTTGAGCTGCTGCTGGAATTTGTACATGCATGTTACATGGTCTATTTCTGCTTGCTTCCACTATGATTCTAAAATATTTTGAAAGTATGGGTGAGAGAGACAGAACTTCTCAAATCTGAAGGGTTTGAGTTTGGGTGTTGCCCCAACATCAAGACAGAGCGAAACATGTCAGTGATCCGAGCTTGATTTTGGGAGAATGTTAGATTCAATGACAAGGTCCTCCAACAACAAGGCTTCTGAAATGGGGAAATGGTCTAGCTGACCAGCTACATGTTGATGCCCATATATGCGATTGGACCAGGTGAAAATGCCATTACTAGTTTCTATATCTATTAAATCCAGTTGGTCTTTGAGGGCTTAGAACTTACCACTATCTTGATTGATCCTCTTGGTGCCTCCTGTATTTTCCTCTAGCGTTAGGATGATATTGAAATCACCCCCTAGAATCCAGTTAGGAAAACCCAACAGTGTTTTAATGGTGGCTATTCTCATAAAAAATAACTCTTTGTCCTGAGTACTTTGAGGCCTGTACACATTTTTTATAACACCTACTTTGGTAGATCCTATGACTTTGAAGTGAGAAGTAAGAGTGCCAACTGTGGAAAAGGATCGATCTCTGATGACTGTTGTCGAATTCCACAGGATTTCCAGACCGCATCCTGCTCTATTAGAGTCTGTATGAAGGGAGTCACATCCTCTCCAACAACGCCGAAAGATATCTTTCGCTTCTTCACCAACACATTTTATTTCTTGCAAAAGGAGAATGTTTGGATTCTCAACACAAATACAGTCTCGAAGAGTCCTCTTCTTGGATTTTCCATTGAGACCTATGATATTCCATGTTATGATCTTCATCATGATGAGTTATGAGGTGGATGGAGGTATCTCTTCGTGAGTCTCTGGATCTGCCCCGAGTTGAGCATGAAGTTTCCTACTTCCTTGATGAGTTTTTGTGCATATTTTCACCCTCGCCTCTTGCTTTCCTAGGAGGTTTGTTTGATATTAGTGGTTGGGTATAAGGATATCCCTAGTCACGAGGTAGAGCCTGTCATGGAGTCAATGAATACTTTGTGAACCTTTCTGATTTTTTCCACTGGGATGGTTTGCAGATCCTTTCGGTTGAAGGATTCCTCCAGTTTTTTGAGATCTATGTCCACCAGATCCTACTCATCAAGCTGCATTAGAGTGTTCCCACTTTCTTTTGGCTTATCCCCATAAGTATTTCTTGTGGGGCTTGTGTCTTGGTTTTTGTCTTTTCCTATTTTAGTTTGGTTCTTGGATTTTCCTTTTTCCTTTTCATGGCTATCTTTTTTGTGTGGATCTCCAACCTCCTCTTCCCCATGGATTTGATTAAGAATGTTGTAGGTTTTTTTAGTGGATATTTTTGGAGAATTTTCTTGATTATGTTTCTTGGGTGGGTTTCGTTTTCTACCAGTGACCATGGTGAAGCCATCATTTTTATTCCCCTCTCCTACTTTAGGATTCTGGGCATTTAAGGGACAATCCCGGAAAAGGTGGCCATGCTTGTGGAATTTCCTGCAGTGGAAGGGAATATGCTCATAATCCATCATTTGATTCCATTCCTCATCCTGGTGTTCTAGGGTTACTGAGCTGGATAAACCCTTTGATATGTCCATGTAGACACTGATCCAAGTGTAGGAAGTGTATTTTCACTGCTTTGTGGATTTTGAGGATTTGACATATCTTCCCACTGTATTCCCTATACCCGTTAGGATTTCCTCTAGTCAAAATTCCTGCAGCATGGAGTATATCCTTATCCAGAATGGAGCCATTGTGAAATATTCTTTCTCTGGGCTGAAGCAGTCCATCCAGAATCGAATAAATAGTTCGACTGAGTTGTAAAAGTATGGCGCGTTATCAAAAATTATGTCCTTGTCTTCCATATTGTAAAGGATGATCGTAAAAACCCCCTTGGAGTTGAGATGCACTTCGTGATCTCCCTTGGGGTTCCACTAGTCTTTGATCCATCTCAAGAGATCCTGTTCTGAAGGCCAAAGACCAAGAAACTTGTCGATGAGGGCGTGCTCCCTCATAAAATGGGTATGTTCCCCAACCCTGATTGAGCTTATGAGATATCATGGCGGCTTATCAGATTCGTGAATGCATTTTGTTGGTTCCCATCCTCGAGATGCCTTTGGATGAGATGTTATTGCCTCAACATCCATTGCTTTGATGAATCCCTTCTCCTTGGCTAGGATTTCTTATATCAGGTGCGGCGGTGGCTCAAAAGTAGGCTCTTGGCACACAATCCTACTTTGTCATTTTCTGCAACATTTTGGTACGAGGGTGTTAAATGTTTCCCCCCCTTTGGGTTCATCTAGTGCAGTCAACTGGGGAGTATCAGTTCTATTTGATTCTTCTCGTACAATAGTTTCGGCTACAGGGGAAACAGTTCATGCATCGATTCGCTAGGGTTTTCATCCCACTTGTCTTAGAGCTCAACCAACTATATGTCGAAATAAATTTTTGGTTTGGGAGAAGAAATTAAAGAACCAGTAATTGTTCAAAATGTACTAAGGTCTTCTTGATGGGAAGAAGTGACCACTCGTCAACTAAGAGGAAACAACATGGTTCAACGTCCTCAAAGAAGAAACCATGTCATTTGGAATGGCTATCCCTGATGAGTTTAATGGCTCCATTAGCCAATGATGGAATCTCCTCTACAAAAGAAGGAGATTTGAAACATGTTTCCCTAAGGGCCCTAGTTACTAATATCTAGAACTAACAAATATTAATATTTACAACTATCATTAAAAAAAAATCATTAACTGCTATATACAAGACTTACAAATTATACAAATTATACAAAAGTTACAAGATTTAAAGAACCTTGAAAAATAAATACTTTTCAAGAACTTTTTAGAACCCAATATCAAGAAAAATAGTGCAGAACTAATGTAATAACATCTATTATATTTTACAATCAAAGAAAAAAGGGAAATTTTAAATGAAAATAAGTTGAGGTAGACCAAATGATAACAACTGTTTGGTAAAACCTAATGATGAATGATGTACATTTAAGATTGACAAAAATACAATGATATCACACTGATAATATATATAAGAAAACAAAAAAAGCCATCATGATCAGGAGCATAGGATGAACCTAATAATTGAATCACGTTTCACATTTGATATAATAAACCTTTGTCACCTACAAGCATGAAACATATGTCTAATAGAAAACATAAAATGTGAAAGTTTAAGAATCTTGTTGAAGCAAAGTCGAGCAAAATTCCATAATTTTTTGTTTATGCGAAAGAGAAACAATCATAACATCAATTGTTCCTTCATTAAATAATTAATTACATATGAGTCTCAATATATGAAAAATGTTCCATGTAATGAAACTAACATATAACCAATCAAATATATGAAAATTGTAAATAATTTCGATCAACACATTTAACACATATCCGTTTTTATCTATCTTTGAAGAGTTGGTGTAAGTCGAAATAATGAATTGAAAATTTAAGAATTAATCTTCAAATGATGATCTAAAGACTAATAAATAGTATATATTTCAAAATAAGATATGAAACACAATTGAAATCCTATTTGAAATAACCTTAAGCGAAGACAATTAACATTTAGATAAAATATACTGCAATCCTTGTATTAAAGACATTCAACACAAAACTTACAAATAGGTCTTCAAAAATAAAAGGGTCTCATTGTTTCCACATAAGTAAGATCTACCAGATATTCATTATTCTTCCTCTTCTAACCATGTCTAATCATACCCTTTTATAATAGAGTTATGATCTAAAAAATAGATCGATCACAATACTACCACCCAAATATTAACAATAATCCCCCAAAATTAGGGTAGCATCAGTATTAATTATAGTGATTCGATCTCATAACAAAAAGAGGAGTTCTAAATATAACTACCATTAGAATTCAACATCTCCAAAAAGAGTTCATTGAATCAAATATTGTTAAGCCATAAATAGTTTCACATTGCCTCTTAATTGGGGCATATTGCATTAGTATTGTTATTTTATTTATGTCGGCTTGGGTCCATTAGTTGTAATTGTACCTCCTAGTCTCCTATATATATCAAGGAAACCTTTTCATTTGGAATCATCTTGTATTGGTAAATTTATGTGGTGTATAAGGAGGTTGTCCCCTAGACGAGGCTTATTATCTGAAATTATCTCTTTGCAAAGGCGTGGAGTAGTTATTCTGATGTTTTTTTGCTAAGTGGATATTTGTTTCCTAACATTTGGTATCAGAACTCAAGGTCTTGGGGTTTCGATGCTACATCTGAGACACCTTGGAATTTTCGCTATAACCATTTTTATGGGACATTTCAGAAGGAAATACTTGGGATATATTTATTATATGGATCAAAGTACTTGTTTTTAAAATATCGTCTTCTGGGGATTTATACATTCAGAGATATAGCCTATGGAAGATCGGGTTCATGAATCATCTTGAATTTAGTCATCACACAATTTTATCTATAACTTGTTTTATGTGATGATTCAGACTGTGAAACTTAGAGGATATTTAAAGGAATTAGCAAGGTATCTGTGGTAAAACTTTTAGCTTCTAGGTCATCCTAATTTTGGAGATACACCCTGTGTAAGATAGGGTAGCTAACTAGTCCTATTAACTAGTCTCAAACATGTATTCTAGGTAAAACAATGATATCTTACTCAATGAGTATCCAAATTAAGTGAGACTAGTTTCATTGGAGATTGGACAATATGTAGTATTTATGGTACAAATTTCATAATATGATATTATATATTGTGTAGTTGGCATGCTTTACACGTATGCTCTTCTGGAAAGGCCAAAAAACAACAAGGTGTGGGGAAGTCACCATAACTTCCACTTGGCACATCCAATTTTGATCAAACCTATGGAATTGCAGAGAGGACATATAAGAGAACTACACAATGAAATTTTAGACCCAGAAGGGCAGAAATTGTAAAGATACAACATAAGAAAGGTTGGCTAGCAAAACGACCTCCAAATGAAGGTTTAAAAGGTGAGTTTGTTTTTGGAAATTAGCATATCTTTTGACTAGAAGATCCAATTGGGGTGATTCAAAAAGTAGAATAAAGTGGGATAAAAGGAGTATCACATAAATTTGAGAGAAACTCAGGGTTTTCTTAGGTACATATGTGTTCTGGCATCTCTAAACGTAGGATCTATCGTTACTGGTCAACGCTACAATGTGGGGACAATGCGGTTATTCCACGTACCTATAGTATATCAGAAGGACCCTTTTGAATGGTTGAGCATTAGACAACACTAATATAGATTTGAGCTCCCATGTACCTGACATATATCGAGATACCCCCTAGAATAATGAGACTTACTGAGTAAACCTTTTGGCTGTCTTGTTGATATAGTACACTGAGAACAACACTTAGGGAGATCACTCTCTAGTACTTGCATAGTTGCATAGTATGGATAAGGGAATGGTCAAGCATCCTTAGTTAGTACTCTGAGATATTGGGTTGATTACTATTTTTGGACCCCGCACTATATCAGAGAGTTATAGCACTTGACACTCCTCTGTGAGGACCTCTACCTAAGACAATTATGAATTCCTAACTTGCAATGATACTTGACCAACATGCCACCAAAAAAGGGAACTTCTACACCAAATAATCCTTTGGACATTCCTACTTGGACTCTTGATGAAGGTGAAAAAATGTGGATGGACATAAATGATTTACAAAATAAGGCAGTAAAAAAAGATGAAATACAAAGGATGATGGATTCAACTGAAGCTAAGTTGGAAGAGATAATGGGTACTAATGTGGATAGTTTAAAAGGGGAGATCATGGAAGGATTGAAAAAATTTCTAATATAGAGGCCACCTGAAAATGACAATGTATCCCATGAAATTCATGATGAGGACACAAGGAAGATGAATCAATAATGGAGAATCTCCAACTTTGGGTTGAATACCAACCACTTTCCTAATATAGATATGAGGAAGTTTGATGACAAGGATCCAATCACATGGATACTCGATATGGAGCATTTCTTTGATCTACATTATGTGCCACACACACAAAAGGTACAAATTGCATCTTTATATTTAGAACCCAATCAATTTGTGTGGTATCAATGTATTTTTTCTCGCAAACCACTTGTCACTTGGACAATTTTCATGGAATAAATGATAACACACTATGAGGATACAAGGACCAATACCTTCTTCATCCAATTGATAAATATCAAGAAAAAGGGTTCAGTTGTAGAGCACATTGAGAACTTCCAAAGATTGAATATAAAGGTAACATATATTCCAGATGATCACTTGATTGATGTATTCATAGGAACTTTAAAGGATAACATTCAACATGAGGTTCACCTTTGGGAACCCAAATCA
>SNQJ01S0028498.1:80243-92656 GCA_010110895.2 Picea sitchensis | reverse complement strand
GGGGGGGGGGATAAAATTTAAGGAAAAGGGCTAAGCTAGGGAGCTTAAGCCAAAAAGGAATATTAAATTAATATTCCTTAAAGTATAAAGTATGGGTAATTATTTTATCCTAAGTTTTAAGGATGGGGACAAGTGGGCCAAATTGGCTTTCAACATGACAAGTGTCAAGTTGGGAACATGCATACATATAGCTTGGACTTAGTTCATTTTATTCATTGATTCCAGGATTATTGACTCACTCATTCAACTGTCCTTCGTACCTTCCTATACCTATTTCCATACCTATACCTGGTTATCTTGGGAGATGGACTAAAGAGGCGAGTTGTTAGGCCCATGGCATATTGAAGAGGTGGGTTTTCAGATCCATGAGAATTTCTCTCTAGGTGAGAGAATTATTGGGAATTGATTCCCGAAGGTGATAAACTACATCTATAGGGATCTGAGACTTCCTATCTGACCTATTGTTGAATCCCTAGAAGGAAAGTGGGACAGCCAAGGGACTTATGAGCAGAGAAGGGGAAAACTTCCTAGGGTGGGACATGCATGTGGGGAATGAGGGACTGTAGGCTGTTAGTTTGAGTTGGCAGCTGTGATAGAGTCTTTCCTGTTGTCTGAGATACATCATCCTGGTTATGAATCCCTTTACCCGGGTGGAGTTTAGTCCAAGCTCAGAGGTGACCACTGCTAAGAGTGGTGAGCAGTGTGGTCTAAGTCTAGGAGGTTCATGGAAGGTCTGCACATAGTTGGTGATATTCTTACCAAGATAAGTGTCAATTGTGTGTTAAATTACATGTTGCATTATTATTTATGTGTTTATTTTTATGGGTTTATCCTATGTGTGGTTTATACGTGTATTTATATTTATGGGTATTTCCTATCTATGCTGCATGTATATGTTTACTGTTATTTCCATATGAATTTGTGCATTTACATAATTTATTTGTCTGTTTTGATTTTTGTATATAAATTTCCACACGAGTTTCTGTGTGTATATGTTTTAATTTGCATATAGTTCGGAAATTTTTACGTGGCATAGCCCAGTTAGATGCTGGGGATGTTACAATATGGTATCAGAGCATGAAATATTTTCGATGGCATGGGTGGTGTTGACGATAAAAATTGCAACAAGGAATTCCGTCGGCAAAGTATTTCTAAAGCCTATTATTTAAACTATGTTAATGATATATAATACTAGTAGGTGGGACCCCCTTGTAGAATGGAGGCTCAGAGATAGTCATATCACACATTTTATGTTGTTATTTTGATGTTTCTTACAAGGTCTTAGATGGTTGATGATGCAGTCTTGGTTTCTTGTTGACATAATGACAGGTGGATGAGGCATTTTATGGATGTTCTAAGCTTTAATTCTATGTTATTTGGCATATATTTACATTTGTTACATTTGATTATGTCACCATGATCTATTACCCAGTTACACATGCACAAGACACATGTTAGTAACAACATAAAACAAAAAAAATGGGAAAGAGACTTATAAAAAAATCCAAAAGAAATGGGCCTATACTATGCTATGTTAGAAGTTATGTGCAATTTAAATGAAACAAGTTAGTGTTAATCCTAACTACAAATGGTTAGTGTCTATGCGATTTGAATTTTGATTTATATTGGGCGCATTTGATATATGGTATGGTATGGAGGTTGGCAATGGTTAATATGAATTTTGGGTGGCACATTTGGAAAGCAATGTGTCGCATATTTCAATGGTTTGGAGTTAATGACATGGTTAATGTATTGGTGGTTGTTGGTTGTCGTGTACCTCGAAATTGAATGTAGAGGAAGATGGAAGCGATGTGCAGTAAATGCACACCACTCCATACTTATCCCATCGAGTCGTCACCCTAGTATGATTATTGTTGCATTTGGTTTTGCTGGTGGTTAAGCTCTGAAATCCAAGCCTCAGAAGGAAGTGTTCAACCAACTCGCCCTTTTAAAGCTATTGGTTATAGGTATGGTTCTTTTCACCCATCCATGAATTTCGCTCTGTGTATGAACGAACGATGGCTCAATGATGCATTGGTTTGATTTTTCCTGAGATTGGAAACTATGTAAATGCGTGGGTCTTCTCTCTATAATGATTGTGTGGTTATTCATTTTGCAAATAAAAGAATCGGTTGGTTGAGTTATGCATTCACTAGTTGTTTTGTGTGGTGAAAAACGTGATGGCTCTCTGTTGTTTTAAAAGGACATGGGTATTATCACTCTGTATTTTTTTGGAGGTTTTTGCTATGTTTATCCTTACTAGCTGCTTCCTCACAGTTATGAGGGTAACCATATCCAGTCATAGTCGGGTTGCTTGTGGTTACTGTGTATTTTCCAGGGTCATGGTCGTGGGTTATTCACCTAGTCGTGGGTTATTCACCTAGTCGTGGGTTTATTTTTGTGGTATTGGCATCAACATATATCAGAAGTTGGTTATAGGGTGGGCATTATGCCAAGTTGTATGCTTTATGGTTGTTTGGTGATATAAGTTATGCCTTATGCCTGCATTCCCACTGGCATTGTTATCCATTGGTTTGGTCTTTGAGAGATACACAGAGTGTACCTCTGTGTGCTCTGGGGTACTTATCGCTGTCCAATGGACATTCACTTCTCCTCTGCATCATTTTCCTACACTATTCATCATTGAACTATGGCACCATTGCACAGACCAAGATTTATAAAGAACCCTGTGGTTCTATCGTGCATGTATCAAAGGTCTCTACCTATTGGTTGATATGGTTTGAGGACCTCTAGTCCCTCTATGCTTTTAATAACCAAGTGAGTTCTTGATTTCTTCCTTGTATTTGTGTTTACAAAGCCCAATTTTAATTACCCCCAACTGTTCTTATTCTTGACAGGCATCTTGTGATTATCATAGATTGGTTGAGTAGTCATGACAGTTGTGTTGAGTACCATCTCGTCTTTGTTTGATTGAGTTGACTGGAAAGTTGTGATCAGGGAAAATAAATGTTATACAGTCAAGGGGCTGCCTCTTTTCATTATGACAGTTGCGTCGAAAACCTAACTAGTTTTTATTTGATTAGATTGGTTGATTGGGAATCAGTGATAATGTGCAATCAAATGGTTGTCTCTTCTCGTTATGCTTTCGATTGTTGTATTCTTACAACATGGTGTCGATTGCTAGTTGGTGGTGGTTGTGTGTTTCATCAGTCTCGATCAGGATCATTGCAAGTTTGGGTAAAGTGATGACTATGATTTCGTTGTTTATTGTGTATGTATTATGGAGGCATCGTGCATGTTTTATTTAATTGAAACATCAATGATGAAGCTTGAGGTTTTATATTATGGTTTAATTGCAAAGTTTTATTTGTTAATATAATGGAAAAGGGAATGAAATCGAGCAAGTTTTAAAACTTTGTTCAATTTAGAAAAAATATATGTGTACATGTTTTATTTGGGCGATTATGAATTATGGACAATGCTTGATATTTTATAGTGATATATGATGGATAGAGATGGAGCAATGTGACTGTGTATTTCTTTTGATTTTGTTTTAAATGAAAGGAAAGGAAATGAAAGAAACCAAGTATTCTCTTAGCAGGACTATTGAAAGGCATAGTGATTCTGAGTATGATTATAGACTGTGTTAATTGAGAAGTTTTGAAGAAATTAAATGTGGAACAGTGAGAAGTTTTGACACACAATAATTGTTTAATTGGTATTAGTATCTTTTTTATTGAGTACATAATTGTTTTTATGGATTACTTGATTTATTTTATGAACAACATTCATTTTTTCCCGACCATTCTCTCACTTGTTTCGCACATTACAAGTCCCCTCGCCTTCCCATATTCACTATCCACTCCCTGTTCTTAAAATTAGATTATAGTTAAGTGAAACTCTGTATTATAACAGTTAAAGGATGGCACATGGATGAGTTACAGTGATTTGTTTTTCTTTACAAATAGTTGATTGTTTGATGATTTGTTGAGTAGTATTCATGATCTACCCCCCTTCATTTTACCACTTTTCGCTCAATACAACCCCTCACATATCCCAGACTCCTTTTTCACTCCCTGCCAAACTTTGTTTCATAATTTAAAGAGATGTCATGTATGGTTGTTGAAGAAACTAGTTTCTAATCAATAATGCACATAGGAATGATCTTTTTCAGTAGAGGTAGCCATGGCCAGGGTAATAGAGGAAGAGGAAATTGGAGCATGGGCCCTAGAAGGCCAAGGGTTTCTATACATTTTGATGCAGAGTCGCAATAATTGAGCCATCTATTTCAAGATAGATTTTTTAACTAGATTGGACAAGTAGTGGTCCAACCTATGCAAGAAAGGCCTCCTTTCCAAGCCCCACGTGTCCCTAGTATCCCAATGCCCCCTCATGTCTCATTACAACCTGAAGTACTTGAAAACGACAGATGGAAATAGATTGTCCACCTGGTGGTCTCCCAACATCGTGGCTAGCCTAACTTGTCTCTACCTACTCCTCCACCTGTCAATCAAATTGTCCAAGCTTCGCCTACCCACTCACCATTCCAGTCTTCCCATGCAAGCAAAAGGTTAAAAACCGAGGCCCACCATGCTCCTGATAAAGGAAAAGTTGCAACTGCCTCCTCCTCTCCCTCAAATGAATCTGCCAAATTGGTGTCCTCCCACATGCATTTGAGAGATGATTGTTCTCATGTTATCAGCGAGATTAGGCCTAAAGTCTCCACACAAACTAAGGAAAATTCAGAGAAATCAAAGGGTGACAACAGCAACAAGGGAAATATTGCCTCCCAGAGTGGAAAATATGGGTTTTAAGTGTTTTATTTATTGATTGTTGAGAACAATTGACTTCTGAATTTTTGGACAACACACTATTTTGGATATATGGATATTATATTTTTTGGTTATAGTTCAATTATCATTTATATAAATTGTCAAATTATGAAAGTAATGATGGGATCCACAAGGAGGGGTGTGTTTGTTTGATTAACTAGTTGTGTTATGCTTGTTAAAGAAACTAAAGGGACTTACAAGCGGTCCCACCTACTAGTTATTATTTATTTAAAACCCTTATTATTATTTTATTATTTTTCCCCCTTAACTAAAAAGTTGGTTGAGTTTTAGTTAACTTAACTAAAGAGGTAGTTTAGCTACAACTAATTATGATTGCATAAAGGAAAAAGGAAAAGGAGGAACAAGAGGATAATATAAGGAGAAAGCATACTGAGGTCTGCTCTTTGAGTTTTATTGAGATAATTCAGTTTTCATTCATTCTTTAATTCATTGAAAGCCTAAATCTCTTTTATTATAGCAGGGTCGTATCGTAGACAACAAGATTCATGGCTGAATTACATCATTCAGATACTTGTTTTTCAGAGGTGTCGATCTATCTTTGATAGTCTGTGTAGACTTGTCTGTTTGTGAATTAATTTTCATGACTGACAAAGTATATTGTGCATAGTCGAGTGGCCAACAATATGTGGAAAGTTGATTCATCTTTTAAAGTTTAGTTTTTTACTTTCTGTCATAAGTCCTTTTGTATGGTTTTCATTGGGAACATCTAAGTTTGACATTGGTCCAAATTTCCTCAAGGAATTTTGTAAAGAGAACAATTCTTTTGATAAACTGGAATGGAACAACCGATTTATTTATGTCTCATATGTTTTGATCATTAACTTGGTGTTTTTTACTTCTGTCTCTATATTTATTTCAACATTTGTTATATTCAGAAAATTACATAAATATTGAATTTTTCAGCAAAATTTCTTTATAAAAAGATTAGCCTAAGCACTTGTAATCAATACTTGTGGATTAGGAAAAACATTTTGATGGCTATAAAAAATAGGATGATATTCCCATCTATCTTTATTTAGCCAAGTAATATCTGAAAATGCTTGAGTGAGATCATTTCATATATTTCCCTCAACAGGTGGTCGGATATGTTACAATATGGTATGAGAGCTTCAATTTTGAACATTGATCCTGGATGGGCCGAGCAAGTGGAATTGAAACGAAATTTCACAGAGAATTATTTCAAAGTGGCCATATTTCAAGTTACAGAGCGTCCATGGTAAAAAAGTAGAAGCAACAGCGTGGAATTGGGGAAAATCCCCAAATTTTGTTATTAAAATCATCGGAGAATTGAGAAATTTAGCATAGTGAGATATTCCTAATTTCATATCTGTGCTAGCAAATTCAGACCTAGAATTGGTCGAATTTGAAGTTACAGGGAATCCATGACAGATGGAGTGAGATTAGTTTATTTAAAATTCTCAATTTGTGAATTGAGTTTGGGAAAAATTCGTTCCAGAAATGTCAACCAACAATGATTTGTGGTTGCAAAGGTTGAATTGGTGTTATCGGGGTGAAATTGAAAAAAAATCATAGTTGCAAAATGTATATGGTAAAAATTGGGAAAAAGTTTGGCAAAAGCCTCAATTTCTACAACAAAATTCACGAGGAATTAATGCACATAAAATGAATGTGTTCAGGTGGGTGCATTAAAAATGCATGATGCGTGGAAAATTTTGGCGCGCGAGTGTGCACACTAAATTTAGTTTTGCACGGTGCAGATTGAGTGGCACATGCATAATATTGGCACACATAGTGTGCACACTCATAATAATGACGCATGTGGTGTGTGCAGTATTAACAGAGCACATAGGAATTTTGTGGGTGCCCATGCAATGTGGGTGTATGTTGTCGTGTGGGAATTTAGTTAATGGTGCGCGTGGAGTACTGGTGCGTGGTGGGGACGTACTAAAATTTGGCATGGTGAAAAGTGTAGAGTAAAATGCATGTGGAATATTAGTGTGTGACACAAAAATGGCGCAAAACTGGTATTAGTGCATGAACCAAAATTGTGCGTGGTGGATATTGGCACGCGACACAAAAGTAGTGTGCACCAATTATTGGCGCGACAAAGAAGTGATCCACATTGGTTATAGGTGCACAGAGCATGTGCTAACTTATGGTGTTGTTGTGCATACTAAATATGGGTGTACATGTTCAAATTTATGTGCGCAAAGTAGTTTGGATGGTCTACAACAACAGAAAACCAGTGAATTTCTGCGACATTTTATATTGTTTGAAGGTTGTATTTTTGCAGCGTGTTTTTGAGGCCCTAAACAATGTTTTTAGCTACTCAAAAACCCCTAGAACACACCAAGATACGTTTTGTCTCTGTAGCTCAAATGAAATATCCCATAGATATCATTCTAATGGTGTAAACCATTCTTCAAACAAAGCTTTTATGAGGAAGTTACATGACAAACAATGGAGGGTAAATTTTAAGACCCAACTAACTTCGAAGGGCCATAAATTTCTTCTTTGAAATTAGATTGAGGTGCAAGAGCAGTCTATGGAAATCTATTGAACCATAGAAGACAGTACTAGATATGAATTAAATCTTTGGGCATGTTAAAAATGCTTAATATGTCAAAGAAAGTACCAGTAACATTCCAGATAAAAAACACTAATTGGCCTAGAACTTCAGTAGGTTGTAACTAGTAGCCCAGAACCTGGAAAGAGGTGAAACTTGGAAAGACTGTCCAAAATATGTATATTAATAAATCCAATTGATATCCTACTAAAAATCCAATGGAGTATGTGCAAAAATGCATAATTACAACGCATAATTGCACCAAGTTGAAGAGTGAACATAAAAATTAAGGGACAATTTTCAAATAACCATAGCTTTCTTCTCAAGACTCGGAATTAAGCATGGAAGTAGGTGTTGGAATGGTATTTGACAGTAGAATATAATTTTTCACCAGAAAATTGAGATGGGAATTCAATTTTCAGGAAATCAGAAGAAATAATTCTGATGCATTATTGAACCAGAATGGTTCATATTTTCATGAAATTGTTGAAATGGTTAGCTTGACAAAGTTCTGTTGGGTACACATTTTGCAGAGTTAACAACAAGTAGATCAGATAAGGGTTAGAACAGAGTTCATAGGAATGGAATATGCACAGGGGGATTACATCCAGGAAGATGATATCATGGGGATGGATGTCCATATGGGCATTGAAGGAACAAACTCCAATGGATATGGAGAAGGAAGGGATGAAAAAATGAATATGGTAGAGACCATTAAAAATTTGCAGAAGGATGTACAAATCCATAAAGATTATAATGAAAGTCTTATGAAAGAAAAGGAGCAGGAGGAGGACTTCAACATGAAGTTAATGAAAAGATTCAACAGAATAGAAAATAAATTGGATAAGGAGAGTGGCTCAAGCATATCAGGAAGTCACAGGTCTCCTGATGAGAAAAGAAGAACAAGAATTTTTAGTAGACATCACCATCACTCTCCAAGGAATTCCAATAATATATCACACAACAACTCAAGTACATCCCCTTTCAGGATGCACAAGAGGTATGGGGTGGATGAGATATGAGGAGAAATGAACAAAATCAAACCTCCTACATTCGATGGTGAGCACAAGAAGGATGAAGATGAAGTAACATGGTTGTTGGGCATGAGAAAGTATTTTCAATTGAATAATTATTCTTATTATGCAGAAGGAATAATTTCCATCTATAAACTCAGGGGAAAGGCATCCATGTGGTGGGATCAGATTGTGCAGATACAACACATTAAAGAGAAAAATATTACTTGGAGGGAACTCACGAAGTATTTTGAAAAGAAATAATTGACTAAGAAATACTATGACAAGAAAATGAAAGAATTCTTTGAAATCAAACTTGGGAGTATGACCATATATGAATATGAAAAAAAAAAATAGAACTGTTGAAGTATGTTTCTTTCATCAGGGATGAGACAATTAAGATTCAGAGGTATTTGAGTGGATTTCCATCATTCATCAGTGAAAAAATACAATATGATGATCCCAAATCATTGGAGGAGACCATAAGACAATCTAAATGCCTATATTATCAAAACAAATCAAGGCTCACTTTCCAAAAAGCTTGGGAAGACAAGAGGAAATTCAATATGGATCAGAGGAAGAAGGGAACTAAGCCACCATTATTTAGAAATAATCCTCAAGGACATCCCACTTCTAGAGAACCCAGAATGATTGATACAAGGGGTCAAAGGCCAAGGCAACCACCTATTCAATGTTGGGTTTGTAAAGGAGATCATATGTTTAGAGTTTGTCCTCACATAGGTGAAAAAGTTAGGACTGTTCACAATGTACAACAAGCTGAAATAATGGAAGACATGTGCAAACGTGTACCAAGGATCTATGCAGCCATGGACAACAAGAAAGAAGAGTATCAGTCACATATGATTGAAGTGGAAGGTATGATCAACAACCAAACCATTTCTATTTTAATTGATTCAGTTGCTAGTAATAGTTATATAGATCCTAATATGGTGGAAAGTTTGTATTTCCCAAGAAGTAAGCATGGAAAATCTTGGTTGGTGCAGTTGGCTACCAGAGCCAAAAGAAAAGTTAATGAGATGGTTAAGTCATGTCTTATGGACATGAATGGATTGAACACCAGGGAATGTTTGAACATATTTCCTTTAGGTTCCTATGACTGTATAATTGGGAAGGATTGGTTGGACCAACATCATTCTATCCTAGAGTATCATACCAATGAATTTAATTTCTTGGAAGAGGAAGGGAACCTAAGGACAATGTAGGGAATTCCTAGGGTAGTAACCATCAAATAAATTTCAGCATTACAGCTGAAGACATGTTACAGAAAAGGGTGTCAAATATTTGTCGCTCATATGGAACAAACACCTAAAGATAGAGTGTCAAATATTGAAGATTATGTAGTCCTAAAAAAGTTTGAACATGTGTTTAAGGAAATACCAAGATTACCCCCCTAAAGAGACATCAATTTATCTATAAATTTGATTCCTGGAGCAACTCCAGTATCCAAGACTCCATACAGGATTAGTACACCATAATTGAAGGAGTTGAAAATGCAACTTGAAGAGCTTTTGAAGAAGGGGTATATACGCCCAAGTGTGTCACCTTGGGGATCCCCAGTTTTATTTGTGAAAAAAAAGGATGGAAAAATGAGACTTTGCATTGACTTTAGGCAGTTGAACAAGGTAACTGTGAAGAATAAGTATCCTTTTCCAAGGATGATGACCTCTTTGATCAGTTGAAGGATGAAAAAATATTCTCCAAGATTGATCTCAGGTCAAGTAATCATCAAGTAAGAATTAAAGAAGAAGACATCAACAAGACTTCTTTCTATTCAAGGTATGGTCATTATGAGTTCACAGTGGTGCCCTTTGGATTATCAAATGCACCAGTTGTCTTCATGTGTTTAATGAATGGTATTTTCAGAGAATACTTAGATAAATTTGTCATTGTATTTTTAGATGACATTCTTATATATTCTAAGTCGGAGGAAGAGAATGAAAAACACTTTAGGATGGTATTACAAGTATTAATGCAACATCAGTTGTATGCCAAATTGAGCAAGTGCTCATTTTATAAGAAGAAAATTCATTATTTGGGACATATAATTTTAGAGGATGGGATAACAGTGGATCTTGAGAAGATAAAAGCCATTAGAGGATGGTCAGCTCCAAAGAATGTGACAAAGGTCAGATCATTCATGGGCCTTGAAGGCTACTATAGGAGATTTATTGAAGGATTCTCAAATATTGCACACCCAATCACTTCCTTGCAAAATAAGGGTGTGAAGTTTCAGTGGAAATTGAATTGTGAAAAGAGTTCCCAACACTTGAAACAATTATTAACTGGTGCTCCAATTTTAAGGATTGCATATCCAAATAAAGACTTCATTGTATGCACAGATGCATGTAAATAATGGCTTGGTGGAGTCCTCGGTCAAAATGAGTTTGTTGTATGTTATGAATCAAGGAAGTTGAAGGAGCATGAAAGGCACTATGCCACTCATGATTTGGAGTTGGAAGCCATAGTGCATGCCTTGAGGAAGTGGAGTTAATACCTCATGGGGAAAATGTTTGAGCTGAGGACAAACCATAATGGTCTGAAATATTTATTTGAGCAACCAACTCTAAATGACAGGCAAAGAAGATGGCTAGAATTTCTCAGTGAATATGAATTGATATAAAGCATATCAAAGGGAAAGAGAAAAAAGTGGTTCATGCACTCAACAGAAGAGTGCACGAATTGCATGATACAACCATTATCATGTACCAATCATATTTGAAAGACAAAATTTTGGAGGATGCAAAATCAGATTTGCAATACAAGGAGTTAGTGGAAAAATTACAACAAGGTATTTTGCAGCAGGAAATTGAAGACTATAAGCTAGAAAATGATGAAATTCTTATACATAGGGGAAGAATTTATGTACCAAATTCCCAGGAATTGAAAAATATGATATTGAGAGAAATGCATAATGTACCTTATGTTGGGCACCCAAGTTATCAGAAAACTATTGTATATGTCAAGAGCCAATCTTATTGGCCAGGAATGAAGAAAGAAGTTGTTGATTTTATTGCCAAATGTTTGGTGTAAAAAGGTAAAGGATGAGCATAGACACTCAGTTGGTTTGCTACAACCATTACCCATTCCTGAGTGGAAATGGGAAGTTGTAACAATGGATTTCATCACCAAACTGCCCAGAACAAACAAGCAACATGATTCTATCATCGTAATGGTGGATAAGCTTACTAAAGTTGCCCATTTTATTCCAGTAAATCTCACTCACAAGACAACCAACATTGATGACGTTTATATGAGAGAAATTGTTCGATTACATGGTATAACCAAGACAATTGTGTCTCACAGAGATCCAAAATTTACCTCAAATTTTTGGAAGGGATTATTTAATGGATTTGGAACAAATTTGAATTTAAGCACAACTTATCATCCAAAATCATATGGAAAAACATAGAGGGTGACTCAAGTAATTGAGGATATGTTGAGGATGTATGTGATGGATAAACCATGAAAATGGGAAGAATACCTACACTTAGTAGAGTTTTCTTATAACAATGGGTACCAAAATGTCTAAAGATGAGCCCATTTGAGGCACTTTATGGCAGAAGTTGCAAAAAACGGGTAAGATGGGAGAACCCAGTAGATAGAGCAGTAGTTGGGATAGAATTACTCAGGGAAATGGAAAAGAAAATGTTGAAAATTAAATAGAATTTAAAGGTTTCCCAAGACAGGGAGAAAAGCTATGCTGACAAGGGTAGAACTCACAGGGAGTTTAAAGTGGGTGATCATGTATTCTTGAAGGTTAATGCCAACAAAAGTTCACTGAAGTTGGGAAATTGTTCCAAGTTGGCAGCTAGATATTATGGTTCGTTTGAAATCCTAGAGAGGATTGGTCCAGTAGCTTGTATGATTTCATTTCCTACATCTATGTCTGTTCATAATGTATTCCATGTATCATTTTTCAAGAAATATATGTAACATCCCGCTCTGGCGCACTAACAAAACTTATTCTTTGAGGACACTTGCTCGCAAGTGATCTGGATTTTTATGATGATGAACCACTTAACCTTGATGATGATGCGT
>SNQJ01S0028498.1:54712-80233 GCA_010110895.2 Picea sitchensis | reverse complement strand
TCATTATTTCATCAACTCACAGAAATTAAGTTGCAATGTCTTCATCTTCCTTCATATTTTGTTGTTCAAATTGACCTTTGTAAGTTTGAATCTTGGATCATTTGACTTTGGCATCTCCTTCATAGATATTTTTAAGTTTGTCCCAAATATCCTTTGTAGAGTCACAATGCATAACCTTGACATATACTGTATCAACCAGGACATTCAAAATAACATTTAATCCCTCAAATTGTTTTCACTAATGTTATTTCCATCTTTATTTGTTGGAGGAGTGGTAGGTATTGTGTATTTGTCTAGCACTACTTGCCATACATCAAATCCTTGTTCTTTTACATAGATTTCCATTCTTCTACTCCATAAGGCATAGTTTTTTCTATCAAATCGTGGTATTCCAGTATTAGTGTACTCCATGATATTCCTTCCAATGATTTTATATTTTTCTAAAGAACCTTCTTTCATAGCAATTGTTGGAATACTGAGAGGGGGGTGAATCAATATTGAGAAATGTTTACCACTTTCAATCAGAACATGTGAAATTTAACTTTATCAACAGTATGTCATTTGCATTCAATATATCATAAGCAGTATCAATCAACAGTTCATAAAAATAACCACAGATACATAGTACACCAAAATTTATGTGGAAACCCAAATGGGAGAAAACCACAGAATGATTTTCTTATATATCAACCAATACATTCATAGGAAGCACCAAATTCCAAATTCTCCAGCACCAACTAGAAGGAGGCTCTGACCCCCTATCTGTAGGCTCCAACCTAAAGGAATCTACAAATCCCTAAATTCTCCAGCTACAACTGGAAGGAGGCTCCAACCCCCTATTTTGTAGGCTCCATCTTTAAGGAAGATATGACTCCATGTGTTCTCTAGCTCTAATCGACAGGAGGATATGACCCCCTAATTTATAGGCTCCAACCTAAAGGAAGCTTCAACTCCCTGTCTTCTCTAGTTCCAACCAGAAGGAGGATACAACCCCCTTTCCTTGTCTCGTCCTGGCGCCCTAAAATATAAGTGTAGACTCAACCTGTAACTACCATTAATATTTTCACTATCATTGTCACTGATACATCAACCTATCACTGTCACTATCACTACCAATGTCACTGTCACTACCACTGTCATTGATACATCAACATGTCACTATCACTGTCACTATCACTATCACTATCACTACCATTGTCTCTGATATACCATCATAAAATAACTATATATATATCCATACACCATGTACCATATACATAAACCATGTACTAGAACCTGTACCATATCATGCATCAACTATGTACCAAAACCTGTACCATATCAACCATGTACCAAGATGTACCATAAACCATGTGCCATGAGATGTGCCTCATACATATACCATATCACTCATGATATGTCTTAATCATTCCATACACCATGCACTATAACATCAATGATGTGTCACAACCATGTGCCTCAAGTAAGTACTGAAATATCTTCCTCAACCAATTACCAAAATATGTGTCTCACACATATGCCATAACATCCAATATGTGTCTTAACATGTATTATACCATCATCAAGATATATGTCTCAACCATGAGCAAAAACATCAATTATATGAATCTAATCACATACCTCAAACATATGCAACCTCATAAATGATATGCCTCAACTAATATGTCAATACATGCTTCAATCCATGTATCCAAGTGTCCCAAAAAATGTGCCAAATATATATTCCAATATATCCAAGGTATGTTCCAAAATATTATTCAAACCACATATCAAAATGTGCCTCAAACCATGCACCAAATATGTCCCTCAAGCATGTGCCAATTCCTCACAATATACCAAAGACATGCCTCAAGCATGCATCATAACATCACCAATGTATAACCTTAAAAACATGCATATAGACATACCTTTAACCATGTAACATACCTGACTGCCTCATCATACTGTGCTCATAATTTAGCAACCTGGAACAAGCATATTCTTCAAATCTACCTCAGCCTCACTAGTTAGAGACCAATCATCTAGTAGGGCCTCGCGGGATGGGTGTCATACAACCTGTGAGGGTGCCTCACGGGACACTTGTATCCTGACCCCAATCATCACGAGACACTTGTATCCTGACCCATAGGTGTTAGCTAAATTAATTTGTTTCATAAACCTTTCGCTCTCCTCTGAAATTCTGAGACATTGACCTTCGCACTCCTTCTCTACCTCATATTTGTCGTGTTAGATTCACCAATAAATCACTTTCTCACTTGATATATATTCAATAAAATTACTTGTACAAATGAGAGGCTTCTTGAACTGCATTTATACTTTTCCAAGTGAATTACTTCCTTAACTTCAGGGCTGACCTATACTTTCTTGTTATAACTATTTTACCCTTTAATTAATGACTTGTAACTTCTTGTTGTAACCGTTTAGGGGATTCTTACCCATTCCTCAGGGATTTCAACTTCATGAATACATAACTCCTCAACCGTGAGGATATACATGGCATACCACCTACCATCGGAAATAACATGATGAGGACTATCCATCTATAAGTGTGTTACATGCATTTCCATTTTCCTTCATCATCATTTTCCTCAAAATACTTTGAGTTCAATGACCACAACTCTAGGTATTCTCAATCACTTAGCCATCTTTCCAAGGATTTTTGTAGACTTATTTAAAGTGTTTGCCCATGAGAGTCATGCTTAAAGCTATGTCATAAGTGGACCTCTTTGTAAACTTCTCCAAATACACCCATCACTTCTAGGTTCTTCCAAACTTTCTTCAGGAATTATTATAGGGTTGACATCAATGACAACCAACTATCCAACACTTGTACTTATTTCATCATCAACACTTATTTACCAATATACATCTATGTAGGAAACCATATTTAATTATTTATGTTCATATCCAATATCCCAAAATATTTTGTTCCTTTAAGATATTTGAAGATCCTTTTCACTGCTCGAACATGAGTTCCCTTTGGTGTCGTTTGAAATCTTGCGACATGTCCAATTGCTTGCATTACAACTGGTCTTGAAGTTGTCACTTAGACTAGACTACCAATCATGGATTTGTAGAGTCTCTTATCCACTTCTTTATATTCATCATATTTTATCAACTTTCAACCGGTAACCATAGAAGTACTCAAAGGTTAACATTCTTCAATTTCGAACTTATTTAACACTTCCTTGATGTACTTGGTTTTGGAAATGAAAATTTCTTCATCTAGCTAAGATATATGGAGTTCCAAGAAGAAATTAAACTCCCCAAGTAGGGGAATTTCAAATTCATTATGCATATCCTTGGAAAAAAGTTGACTCAATATATCATCATTACTTATGTTAGATCCTAGGCCCACACCTCTTCTTTTTAGTCATCAAACCAACCCATTCATTTGTCAACCTAGTTTCTACTTAGTTTTTCTGCATGATGTGGTGAGTCATTTATGATTGTTTTTGTCATCCCTTATTTTCTTTTTATTAGTTATGTGTTGTTTATGAGGTCAAGTCAAGCCTATATTTGGATTGAATAAGTTCTATCACCATGGTTATATCACTATTGGACCATAAGAGGGATAACTTAAGCTTATAAGTGCAAAAGGGCGTTGATTTCAAGAATGCCCTCATTCTTGCAATCAACACACATGCATTGTTTTATGAGTTTTATTGTTTTAAAAAATATTTAAAAGTTTAAATAAAAGTGTGTTGGCTCCCAACATGTGCTCACATATTCATGTACACTTGAGATTGTGTGCATATTTTTCCTTGTGAAACTATCATTGCAAGTTTTATGCTAAGATCGTGCATGTTTGTGCCTCAAGCAATTATCATTGCAGGTTTTGTGCAGTTATTATTGCAAGTTGTTTATGAATAAAAAATAATGCATACCCTTGACCATTATTCTAAACAGAAGTTTCTAACTCATGATGGTATCACCCCAAGAATGTTGGCAGTTAAACCGAGAAGATCCAAGAGGGATCGAACTGTTCGAAGTTATACCAGAAATCAGAGATGTTTTTATCAAGGGAGAATGGTTTGAATTCATATGTGAATTTAATGGACATCACACAGGAATTGACCTAATATTCACACAGAAATTTGATGGTTTTCATACTAATATCAGGGACATAACCATGCATATAACATTGGAGCATACACTCTTTCTATCAATGGTGAGAGATGGGTTAAAAAAGGTAAATTACCAGCTGAAGTCTGCAATAATTTTCTTATGGAAGAACATCAAAACCCTGATTGGAGCCAGGGAATCTCAATCCTTTGGCTTAAAGAATACTGGAGGGGTATGTTGTCTACAATTCTAATATATATCATGGTAGAAGGTAGGTTCTCAATTGTTCATTGTTATCACATTATATTCCTCATGCATTTAAAGGGTGATAAAGAACTGAAACTCCCCTTCTATATTCTTAAAATCATGACCAAGATTTCTAAGAGAATCCATAATTACCCAGAATCTGCTCATATAAGCCTTTACCACAAGAGGTTCATTAAAATATTGTTTCTTTTTTATCTCAGGGAATTGGACATGTCTTAGACCGATTTTCTGGTTTCTTTCGGGTTATAGGAAGAACATGAAGTCAATCAACAACCTGAAGAACAACAAGTCGGGGTTTCCCAAGAATATAGGGTTTCTCTTGAACTCGGGAGTTCATCCAAAGCCACCCAACGAGCCATAAAGAAGACCCTATCTAAAAAAGGGAGGACCCAATCAGAGAAATCTAGATTCATTACTCCACAAAGGGAGGAAATTCCTCGAAGGTAATTGAGTTTCTCTACATCGAAACAGAGGGAAAGGGATAGTGGTAAGGTATATGTGAGAAAATATATCATAAAGGAATAAAAACAGGCCATCCCAAAAATCCAATCGTCTCCTAAAAATTTTGAGGATAAGCATATGCCCACTTCTATACAGGAAGACAAAACTCCCAAGTCTAAAACAAGCAGACAGAGGAGGAGTAAGAAGGTCAGTCCTAATATTGTTGTAGTAGAATTTGTGTCATTATACACCCAGATTGAATATCCCCATGTGGAAAAATAGATCAAAAAGAGGAAGGGGATCCATGTCCTATAAATACCAAGCAAACCCAATAGAAATACCAGGCTCACCAACTAGTTGATGTTGAACTCCAAGGAATTTTTTTATCCATTCTTAAAGGAGAAAAATCCCATAGTGATTGAAGATCAAGATATTGATGAAGACGTCTCTGAATTCTCCAACATGGAGGAGATGTCCATGCATACCTTGAAGGGGATGATAAGCGACAAGGCCAGGTAGACACGTAGTGAAGGGGAGACCTCATGTGTCAAATATGTTGCTGTGAAAAAATAGTACACTGCTTATACATAATCATAACAAAATTTGGTGGACATTGGTCCAGAACTTGAGCAGGATTTTGAAGACGTAAGTCTAGAGACAAAGCAAGTTTTACAAGATATCAAACCAGAAATAAAAGAAAAAATTATAATGGTGCATAAACCTATGAAAGACACCAGCAATGAAAAAACTGATAAAAGGCCCAGGAATGAAATGATACCATGGAAATCCAAGCTCTCCATCGACCTCAATAAACCTGTTTCTGAGGAAGAGCATGGGCTCAAAAATGGAAGCAAAGTAAAGGAAGAAATCAAGACTAAAGTTGAAGATGACAGAGACAGGGATGACAGTGATCTGAATGTGTAAGCTATCAAGAAACAAAATGGCAACATGAGGTAGTAGATCCAACATTTGCAAAAATAAATCATCCTCTTGAGCTGCAACATACAAAGCTACATAAAAAATATCAAAAGTTGCAAAAGAAACACCAGAAAACTTGCATGTTCCTAAAGGAGATTATTTGAATGTCTATTATTGTCAAAAAGAAAAAGAATTTGAAACATGTGCCAGCTTGGTCAACCACCATTAAAGGTTTGTCTCCAGTTATTGGTGTGCGTGGAAAGCCATGCAGAGTCAAAAAATAGTTACAACTTATGAAGACTTGTGTTATGCATCTCTTCTACTTTAGTTATCAGCAATAGTTCCAGTTTCACTGATAGAATCTTTTTCTGGTTTAGTTAGAGGTACTACTATCACTTGTAATAAATTTTTATTTTTGATAAGAAAAATATTTTTGGTTAAGTTCGAAGTGATGGGGAGTTATCCCTGTGAACTAACATTTGAACTCAACTCCAATCAGTTTAAAGAAATGTTTACAAGTTGTAATTAGGGAGTAATAGTGAAATTTGTATCTACAAGATCTAAATGTGATGTAAAGTCAAACTTCAGAACTTAGATCCTAGATAGGTAATTCAACCCTCTCTTGATGAGGATAAATACATGAATATATGAATGTAAGGATTTTCTACTTTTTGGGTATCAAACATCAGGATTTTGACTCATCTTTGAAATTTAAAACTGCTAAGTTTCCCACATGGTGAATATAATTTCTGGTGATAGATTGTTTCTTCTCAAATCTTGTTTGTCTTGTTATCTTATTTGAATGCAAGGGAAATGTATGCAAGGAATAGTTTCTTTTCCTTTCAACTATTGTCTCAATGAACTATTTATTGTCATACAATCTGATTTCAACTATTTTTTTAGTAAATTGTTTATTTTCATACAACTTGTTTGGAGAATTTGAGTTCAGGTACATGTTTTATAATTGAAATATTATATCAAGTCTAAAATTTCATACAGAAAGTAACAAATTGTATACTTTCTAGTATTTCCTTTCTTTTATCTTTAAATTTTTGTCTTCTTATTGGAATGCATGCCACCAGCTAAGGTAAACCTTGTAGTTGATGTTGTTGATCAGTCCAATAGGATATTTGTCCTTAAGAGCCCATTCATCAGCTGGTCATTAAACAAATTAAACAAACCTATAAAAAACCAATCCTTCCAACAACTAAGGTGGCCTAGCTCTACCCTTAGCAGCCAGGTGTTGACCTTAGGACCAACATCTTCTGGCGTCATTTTCGAGGAGCAGAGTAACAAAGCATATTTCTATGGGAGAATGATAATGATCAGATATGATCTTTGATGGTGAACAAAGATCAGGCACTAAACTGACTTTCATCTTTCACCTGGAAACTCCATTGAATGCAAATCTATTAAGAAATTATGGCTCCCAATAAGGGATTTAGGAAATCAAATCCTTAAAAGTAAACTTTGACCTTAATGCTGACACGACAACTTATGATCCATAGTGGAAACCAAGGAAATCCACACTTTCTCGTAGACATCCCTTTCCATACAAAGGTAGGGCTACATCTGAAAAGGTTGCCCCTGTCCTCAACAAGAAGCAGCCTAATATTATTATTTTTGAAAACCTCCTTGTGATAAGCCATCAGATATATCCTATCTCAACTTTTACCTCATCTTTTTCTCAAGAAACCACACCAACATCTCATCCTCATCCTCAAAGCCTTGTTGTCACAAACATGGTTGTCAACAGGATGGAAGCCATCATTACAACTAGGTATGCACCTTTAGTGTTGCCTCAAAACCTAAACGCATTTCCTACAGGAGACAACATGAAATATCTGCCCAAATACAATGGTGAAGGAGATATGACTGTTGAGGAACATCTGGTAGAATTTTACAACTTTGCAGACAATTTTAACATTGAACATCCAGATGTATGGATGAGGTTGTTTTTGTAGAGCCTATATGGAGAGGTAAGGAAGTGGTTTCGTGGTCTAAATCCAGATTCTATCATAGATGTTGAGGAATTGGATGAGGCCTTTCTAAAAAAGTGGGGGGACAGGAGGGATTACATGTACTACATCACTGAGTTTGGGGATTTAAGAAGGAACAATGGTGAGCATGTGTCATACTTCACTAAAAGGTCTAATAAGATGTATAAAAATATCCCTTATGATATCAAACCAATGGAAACATAAGCCAAGATCACATTTGCAAATGAAATTGATGTTGAATTTTCTCTCATGTTAAGGGAGATCAAGTCCACCACATTTCTATCTATGCAAGAGGAATCCATTGAGGTCGAATCTAACATCCTAGCATCAGAAAAATTGAAGAACAAATCAGATAGGGACAAAAAAAAGAATAGGGAAGAGATTCATTCTTCTTATAACCCAACATAATCTAACCCAAATCTAGATGAGGTGACCCGAATATTGAAATCCATGACTTCATAAATAGCTAAACTGAAATGGAAAGCCAAGCATCCAAACAAACCTATTGGCCCTCAATAAGTTTTGAGGAAACCTTGGTTAGGTTTGGACCACCTTTTGGACTTTGACGCGATGGTCGAAGATGGATCACCTAGGCGGAGCTGAGATCACGGATCTCACTTGTTTTTGCGGGATTTGCAGACCCAGTAAGGGGTTCCTTAGGGTATTTGTAATGGGTTAAGGGATGTCATCCCATGGGTTCTCCCATGTTTAGGCCTTTTTGTAAGGGATTGTAAAAGCATAAATAAGTAAGAATGTATGATGGAATAAGCTAAGCGATGTAAGAGTGAAGTCTTGGTAGCTAAGTGAAAGTAGTTTTGGGTTGATTTGTGAAAAAGAATGGGTATGTAAGGCTCTGTGCTTGATAGAGAAGTTGGCTTTGTGACTTGACCTAGTTTTGGAGAGGAGGATCTGGCGTTCAGTGCGTATATCTCTTGTCTGATGTGAATCTCGGCTCTGTGGCTTTGTGCATGGGAGTGAATGAATGTAAGAGATTGAAGAATAATAAAGAAGACGAAGCAGTTGGTGGACATAGCCCCACACTGGGGTAAACCACGTATATATCGTGTCTTTGGTTTGCTTTCTTCTTTTTTATTTATGTTATGAATTTGCTTAGTGCCTTGATTGTTATGTATTATAGATAGATCTGTTGTTTATTCGTGTTTTACTTGTTTTAAGGATGAATGGATGATATATTTAATTTATATGCTAAGTGTTCAAGATATATGATCATTTGTGTGACTGCGCCAATCTATATTAGGGTTTATCCAACAATGTTAATTAAGCTAATGAACTAATGCATGTTGCTCCTAAGTGTTAATAGAGTACTATGTGAAGTTTTATTATCACATATATGTGTCCCAGCTTGGTTACATACACCTACATCCTGTAACCCCCCCTGCTTCTACCTCGGGTGAGACTTCCCCTGCTTCGCAGGTGTTGTCGAAAGGGTCGATAGTTAGGGTTTTGTTGGTGTATTGTAAGTGTTGAACCCTGGGTCTGCCCATGTGCCAACAAATGGTTCCGTTGTCGGGAACTAAAAATGTGATTGCTAGGAACTAAAGTAAAGAAAAGAGAATCTTTGTGCGTAGATATACTATTGTAGTGTGCAGTACTCTAATTGACTTGCGAAGCTCTGTGATAAGAAATAAATCTGATCTGAAGAAAAGAGGTAAATATTTGTGCTTTCATAAGAGTAAGATAAGTGAAATTTTTTGTTTCGAAAGCATGAATTTAAGTATGTTTAATAGAGTATGTCCTAGTCTAAAGTCTAGGGAATAGTTGGAATAAAGACTTGATCTGAGTAAATTTAATATAAATAAAGAAAGATATGTTATTCCTATGCATAGAAAAAAAAATTGGACTAATAAGTGGATGCAGGAACCTACAATTTTTTTTTGCAGATTGCAAGTCCAACACTATGATCCTAGTGCGCAGTACAAAAGAGGTTGGGGAAAGATTAAGATAAAAAAAGGCTTAACTTTGTGTTATAACTGCAGAAGACCGGGAAATATTGCTAAGGAATTCCCTGGTACAGGTCCTATTTGTCTTTGTTGTAAAATTGTTGGTCATGAGCTTGAGAATTGTCCAAGGATGATTTCCAAAGTTGATCAAATGAACATGAGACAAGAAAACTATCAAGAGAGTAAGGGAATGTTAGAGAATCATAAAGAGAAAGAATCAGAGGAAGTTCAGACTACATTAGTAAGTTGAAATAAATGATGGATGTTCATAAAGATTTCAGTTTACCAAAGATCCTGAAAGTAAAACAACGCATAAGTACAAGAATAGAAGACTTTGACATAGACTGTGTCTTGGATGAAGAAACACAAGTGAATGTTATGACAAAAGAAACTTGGGAAATTTTGGGAAAGCCTATTGTTGTACCTTCACTAGGAAGGATAGGCTTGTTTAAAGTTAAGATGATAACCCTATGTGGAAGAGTTACTAATGTACCTATTATTGTTCATGGAACATCGACTAAAAAAGAATTTGAAGTCATTAAGGTTATTGGGGACAACGCCTCTTTCCCACTTTTTCTAGGTAAGACTTAGATTGAGAAAGATCAAATCAGAAGGAAAGAAGAGGAAGAATATACATAAAAGAAAAAGAAAGAACTAAGGGCTTTCATAGCCAGAAAAATAGATCGACTAATAGAAGAACAACAGGATAAGTCGAAGCAACAAAATAAAGTAACAACATAGGAGGGGCAGAAAGGAAGAGAATTAGATGTCAAGGTTGAAAGAATGCAAGAAGGTTTGAAGGACCTATCTATGCAAGAAAGAATAATACCCACCCAGGAAGTATTAAGAGAAGGGATATTAACTTCTAACCCTTTGAGAGCACATCAGCAGTGCGAAGACACTGCGCTAGGGGAACATAAGAATAATAATGGAAAGAGGATTCCAGAAACAGTTAGAGAGACTCAAATCACAAGAAAGAAGGAAATGAAGATTAATAAAAATAAAGATAAGTTAGAAAAATTGCAAGAAACTACAGAGAACAGATGGAAGACTTCGCAGACTGAAACCTCGTAGGAGGCAAGTTCACAGGATTTGAACCTCGTTGGAACAACAAAACCGCGCAGAATAGGACTTTGCCCTGGCAAAGCTATATGATCGTTGGAGGTGCCCCGACCATTAGAACGACGCTCCAGAATGGCTAGAAAATTCATGTATGGGTTGATGGACCGCTTTTGGGATGTTGAGACTGCACTATAACGGATAGATTCACATTAATGGAAGCATTCATGCCCATTGGAAGAATATGTTATGGTGCCCTATTTATTTAACTTGTTGGTTGCTACGCCGAGACCACTTTTTTCCACCCGTGATTAATTGAGCTACCTGAGAATTTTCTAAGTGTCGAGTTGTGTTATTTGAAGCTAGACTGTGCCATCTATTTGTGTGCCCCACTTATTTGTTCATCTACCTCGACCCATCTATTTAAAAGTTTGAATGTCGTGCAAACCTAGTGCACTAGAGAAGTCTGTCAAGGAATTCCTAAGGAAGATAATGGCCGACAAAATGTTATCACAAGGTGTCCAGGCATCGTCGACTAGGGGATTGCAGGCTTCCACTTCAACTAGATGTCGTTCTAGTCATGTTAACCCCGCGATTGAGCAGCAAAGTAAGCATCACGACGATCTGGCTAATGCGAAGCAGATCATGTCCATCCCACCTTTGGTTGTCATCATTAACCGTGAAAGAATCCCATGAGACTATGAGTACACCTTGGTCACCGCGTACATTCCGAAAGGAATACATGTAGTTGGAAGTCAGTTGGGATAGATTCTGTTACTGAAGAAAAACGATTTCAATTTGGGCGACATAAAGAACTATGCTATGCTAGCACCCCATCGCTACCTGACGAAGTCAACTGGAAATAAGCCTCGCATAATCTCACAACCATGGATTAAGGGACTGGTGCAGTCTATCGTGTTAAATTTGATGAAGATTCCTCATTTTGGCTACCATTAAGAGGTTAACACTTGCGTTAAACTCCTCCTGTCATGATATCATGGAGGATACATGTGGATCGACTGAATAATTACTGTGGATCCGACGTTGATCCACCATATTATAGTATTAAGCATGTAGGGACCTGACCCTCAATAGTTTTATCCAGGGAAGGCCTCGAACCATTCCCTGGCACAACACATCACGGAAGCTTATAGGGAAGTTTAAAAAGGAAAGCAAGGCTACAAGTTAGCCTCTATATAGGATGGCGCAGTGCACCTCTCTTTCCAACTCATAGCTGAAAATCTCGTAAGGAAGTATCACCCCACACAAGTCACCGGGTTCGTGGTGGACCTCGCAGGAAAATGTGTGGAGGGAATGGAAATGAATTGGGTGAGCTACCTAGTTAATGAAATCGAGAAAGAATGTCGTGAAGACTAATATTTGGGATATGAATTCCAATTTATCTAGATGACCATTTTGATCTCATTTGTCCCTTGGAAAATGCCCGAAGGAGACACCTTTCTGGAGATCAAACCATCGGAGTTGTTGGCTTCTAGGTTTTCTACCTTGTGGTACACCAACAACATGTCGAAGAAATGGCAGTCCCACGCCGTCTTTCATGCATATTATCAGCAACCGAAGGTTTCCATTGAATCATTTTCGTGCATGACACCACGCACCCTGCACCAATATAGACAAATAGCAAAGTTCTGCGCATATCTGCACTTCATCTATATCACTACATGCAAAGATGAGAGCAAGGAAGAATTACATTCATATTACAAGCTGACAGATGAAGACATGGACCAGATAAAAAAGGAGTGGCCGGAGGAACTCCTTGTACTTGTCGCTGATGTAGAACTCTCGGACATTGACATAGTCTAGTGGGATGAAGAAGAAGAAAACACAGGAGAAATTCTAGGATATAGAGAGCGATGAGGAGGACAATGATTCTGGAGATAATGGGTCTGGCTCACTCAGTGGAGGATGAGGAGATGAAGCAGATGGACAAGGAGGAGGGGATGAAGAAAAAAAGAAAGGAGAAGGAAAAGCTACACTGCCTCAAGATCCCCCGAATGAAACTGTAACACCACAAAAGAGGAAGGTTTCTCAAAAGAAACCTTCAACAAGAAAGAAGACGCATGCTAATAAGGCCCAGTTAGAGGCAATGCTCATAGAGGAAGATATTAGTTTGGTCCATGGAGCTATGGAGGATGCTTCCAAGGATATCTTGTAGAGATATGGAGTGAAGTAGGAAGAGTTATATGGAAGGGTCGAGAAGTAATTGAAGTAAGTACAACAAGTTATCTATTTGTTCCGCGTAGTACCTATTGCACCTTCCTCATCACAAACTATAGAATTGGCGGATGAACCATCCCAATTGAGAAGACTTGGAAATGTGACAGAAACCTGACTTTAGAAAGTCGAGGAAGAGAAGAAGAAGGCTACAGAAGCCTTGAAGCAAGAGAAGGATGAATCTTAGAAAAATTACGCGTAGTGCGGTACTGTGTAACCGCCTATGAAAATGAGAAAGAAGAGTTTCAGGCAATGATCCAGGAGGAAAAAGTCCAACTACAGAGAGAAAAGGAGCAGTTTCTCATAGAATGGGCCACGGTTAAGGAATATGTGAGTAAATCATGTCACTCTGTGCTAGGTTTGGCACAGGAGGAACAGGAGTCAGTCGAGGCTCAAGTAGCAAAGGTCGTTGAGACCATCCAACAACTTCAAGCGAGGATAAGAAAGTTGGAGGTCCAGGCAATACCGAGCACTCCACAAGAGGTGTGTTACCAGAGGGAGGAACCCACTAAGAAAATAGATGTAAGGATTAGAGCCCTCGCCTCATAATGAAAACAAATAAGCGATAGAAGCAAATAGACATATGAATTCCTAGCAGAAGATCCAGAGCTAATGAAACTAGAAGTGCAGTTACAGGAGGCAAAATAGCAGGCATTGTCAATATAGGCACATATGAAGCTACTCACCATAGTTGAAATAATGAAGAGATATTAGGAAAAATGCGTAGTGAAACAGTAGATCACTGCCCTCCAGGGTAGAATAATGGAAGTCACACAGAAGCTACAACCTATGCAGGATGAATCCTGTAAGGTTTTCAAATAAATTGAGGGACAGGGCTCACAACTAGACCAAGTGGTTGCAACAGTGGAACAATGCCTGGAAGGGCCTATTACATAGCAGACGATCCAGGAGCTCACTGAGCATGAGGCTCAGGTGAAGCAACAAGTTGAGGCAGCGTGAGTTAAGCTCAAGGCCTTCGAAGTAGCATTGACCAGACTTGAGTGACTCGGGATGAGTCACAGGTGATTGTTGGGGGCCTGTTGGCCCTCGACCAAGTTTTGAGGAAACCTTGGTCAGGTTTGGACCACCTTTTGGACTTTGACATGATGGTTGAAAATGGAGCACCTAGGGAGAGATGAGATCATTGATCTCACTTTTTTTGCGGGATTTTTAGACCCAGTAAGGGGTTCCTTAAGGTTTTTGTAATGGGTTAAGGGATGTCAACCCATGCATTCTCCCATGTTTAGGCCTTTTTGTAGGGGATTGTAAAAGCATAAATAAGTAAGAATGTATGATAGAAGAAGCTAAGCGATGTAAGCGTGAAGTCTTGGTAGTTAAGTGAAAATAGTTTTGGGTTTCTTTGTGCAACATAATGTGTATGTAAGGCTCTGTGCTCGATAGAGAACTTGGATTTGTGCCTTGACCTAGTTTTGGGAAGGAGGACTTGGTGTTCAGTGCGCATATATCCTGTTTGATGCAAAGTTCAACTATGTGGCTTAGTGAACAGGAGAGAATGAATGTAAGAGATTGAAGAATAATAAAGAATACAAAGCAGTTAATGGACATAGCCCCACACTGGGGTGAACCACGTATATCTTGTGTCTTTGGTTTTCTTTTTTCTTTGTTATTTATGTTGTGAATCTGCTCAGTTCCTTGATTGTTATGTATGATAGATAGATATGTTGTTTCTTAGTGTTTTACTTGTGTTAAGGATGAATGGATTATAGATCTAATTTATATACTAAGTGTTCAAGATATATGATCATTTGTGTTACTGCGCCAATATATATTAGGTTTATCCTATGATGTTAATTAATCTAATGAACTAATGCATGTTTCTCCTAAGTGTTAATAGAGTACTCTGTGAAGTGTTATTATCATAGATCTCTATCCCATCTTGGTTATAGACACCTGTGTCCTGTAACCCCCTCTGCTTCTACCTCGGCTGAGACTTCGTCTGCTTCATAGGTGTTCCCAAAAGGATCGGTAGTTATGGTTTTGTTGGTGTGTTGTAAGCGTTGAACCTTGGGTCTGCCCCTGTGCCAACAAGACCATATCAAGATGCTGCAAAAAGGAACACTAATTAGTTTAGAAGACCTAATAATGCTCCTCAAATCATGTTGAGGGGAATTAGGAATGTTGAAGATCAAAGGGTTGTTCCCCCTTTCAGAAAAATGAAGTTGAGGAGATGGATGAGATTAATGGAATTGGAGATGACTCTGGAGTATTTTTTAATTAAACTGACCTCTATCCTAGTCATCTTACCCAACAAGACTATGAAATTTCTCAATTTTCAAACCAGTTTGATGATGATGGAAAGGGAGAAGAGATTTTTCAAATCCATCCCTAAAAGAAGTACAATTTAAGGCATAGGCCAAGGGGTCCCAAAACAAATGTTCCCATTTAGAATAAGAAATCAGATAATCCTCCCAAGAAAGGTCCAAACAAAGACATAGAAAACAAAGAAGATCAACACCAACAAACTAAACCTATTTTCCCAAAGGTAAAAGAAGTATACATACAACCAACTTATTTTAACATAGAGCATGAGTTAAGAAAAATAAAGATTCATGTACCTTTGACAGAGTTACTAAAAAATGAGCCTTTAAAGAGGTTTATCATGAAGGCTTTGAAGTCACCTTCTTCTACTATCTCATCTCATGTGATAACCCTTCAGGATGAGAACCCTACTATCATTGTTGGCCCACACATTGAAGTTGGGTCTGATGCTTCCCCACCTTTTTATATATCCTTGAATGTCCATGAAACAATCATGCATAATTTCCTAATGGACTCAGGGGCCTGTCATAATGTCATGCCTAAGGTTTTCATGGAAGAGATAGGGTTATTAATTACATTTACTCTTTTGATTCCAAAAAGGTTAAATGTTTTGTATTAATTAAGGATCTGGTTGTTTCTCTATCTCAATTTCCCATGAAAAGTGTGGTTATGGATATTGTTGTAGTGGATATGCCTCCCGCGTTTGGCATGATTTTATCCAGGTCTTGGGCTAATAAAGTTGGAGGATCCCTGCAGATGGATCTCACATATGTGACCATCCCTGTTTTTAGAGGAGAACATAGAATATTGTACAAAGAAGACATATTGGCTTACATTGTGAGTGATCATCACGATCTAGGTAATCATCCAATTTATGTTGCAGAGGATGATATTAAGTCATCTATTTTTCATATTAATGATGATGCTCCATAAATATTTGTCATCAAATGCATAAATAATCCATAGCCCGGTCAAGGAAATGAAATATGGAAGATGTATTTTGATGGATCATCTTCAAAGGAGGGAATTGGTGATGGCATAATACCCATTGACCTTTCAAAGGAGGTGGTGTCACTCTCGTACAAATTAGAATTTGAAACAACCAACAACATAGCATAGTATGAAGCCTTGGTGTTGGGGCTGAGAGATGATAAGGACATGGCCATTAAAAAATTGGAAGTATTTGGTGATTCTAAACTGGTTGTTAATCAGGTGAAAGAAATTTATCAAGAAAAACAGTTGAGGCGGAAACAGTACAAAAACGAGGTATGGGACATAGTTAACAATTTATTTCTAGCTTTCAATATTTCCTTTGTCCCTAGAGATGTCAATCAAAGGGAATACTCTTTAGATCTGGATGCTAGTACCTTCAAGCCTCCCATTGGTCCAAATTTTAAATATGAGGTGGAGGTTAAGCGCAGAACAACTATACCAGACAATGTTAAGCACTGGCAGGTTTTTAGTGATGATCTGGAACTCAATATATTTCTGCAAACCATTGAAGAATTCTCAAATATCTCCATTGACCAAGAGAATGATGATGATGAAATGAAAAATCAGCAGGCACCTCCTTTTCTAAACAAGGTGGTTGGTCACAACATTGTGGAGCTTAAAAAAAATCATATTCCAAGAGGCTTAGTCCCACTGGAGAGGATTTTTGACATCAATGATGTCTCCATGAAAGCTACCTTTAAAAGACAAGAACAATAGTTTGTAGACTGCAACATTGGGACATCTACAGATTCCAAATTTGTCAAGATATCCAGAGCACTTCCAGATGAGTAGAGAGACATGGATGTCATCCTTATGAAAAATTTTGTTGATATTTTTGCATGGTCTTATGAGGACCTGAAGACTTTTGATACTGACATCATTCAACACAAGATTCCTCTGAAGGTGGGCTCAAATCCATTTAGGTAGAAAATTAGACAATTTAATCCTCTTCTATGTCTATTATTGAAAAACAATTGAAATTTATTCTTGATGCCAAAATCATTATTCCCTTGAGATATTCATATTGGGTGGCCAACTTGGTGTCTGTCAGGAAAAATAGTGGAGAAATATGCTTGTGTGTAGACTTAAAAAACATGAACATCTGTTCATTGAAAGAAAACTATCCATTTCCCAGGATGGACCATATTTTGCAAAGGGCAGTAGGTGCTCACAAAATTTCCATGCTGGATGGTTATCCCAGATACAACCAAATAGTAGTACTTGAAGAAGACAAAGAAAACATTGCCTTCACCACCCCATGGGGTACATTCATGTATGGAAAAATTCCCTTTGTCCCGATGAATTCAAGGGCCACCTTTCAGAGGGCCATGTAAATTGCATGTATGGGTGAAAGGGACACATTCATGGTTATATATCTTGATGACATAACCATCTTCTCAAAATTTGATGATGAACATCTGCAACACCTGGAGAAAATCTTTCAAAAATGTAGAAGGTATGGAATCTCTTTGAATCTCAAAAAATCCCATTTTGATATGTTAGAAGGAAATATCCTAGGCCAAATTATATTTGTTGGAGGGATAAACATAGACCCATAAAGAGTAGATGATATTAAGAAAATTGGCATTCCCAGAAATAAGAAGGCCATACAATCTTCTATAGGAAAAATAAATTTCTTGAGGTGATTTGTACCAAACTGTGTTGAGATCATCAGGCCTATTAATAACATGTTGAAAAAGGATGATGACATTAAATGGACATGGGAAACAATATCATCATTCCAAAGGATAAAGCAGGCTCTGATTGACGCCCATGTTCTGGTTAGTCCATATTATTTAAAAGAATTTTGTATTTTCTCTTTTTGAGGAGACTATGGTTGTTGTACTACTGCAAAAGAATGAAAATGGGCATGAACATCCCATTACCTTCTTCATAAAATCACTCAGGGATGTTGAATTGAAATATGACATATTGGAGCAGCAGGATTATGCCTTAGTGAAAGTCTTGAAGTCCTTTAGGGTTTATGTTCTGCATCCCAACATAACAACTTATCTTCCTAGAAGCAATGTAAAGGATATCCTTGTCCAGTCAGACAGTGAGGGGAAGAGGGGAAAATGGATATTCAAACTTTTGGAGTCTGATCTGCACATAAATCCCACTAAGGTGATCAAGGGGTATATCCTTGCAAAACTGTTATCTGATTCGAATTGCAAAGCACTAGAATTGCACCATATCTTCAACCAGTCTGATGCTCCACCGATACAAGATGAGAATAAGACCATGAATGTAATTGATAAGTATTCTCTTTCACTCTAGTATAGACATATCATTTATTTTTTACAGCACCTATAATTCCCACCATAGTTGGAAGAATCCAAAACTAGGTCTCTTAAATTAAAGGTTGTAAAATACTGTATTTTAAATCATAATTTATATTGGAAAGACCCTACTGGTATTTTGTTGAAATGTCTGGATGAGGATGAGTTAAAACAGGTTGTGACTAATATGCATAAACTATTTTGTGGGGGGAACTAACATTGGAAAGCTACAACCCTCAAATTTCTAATGGTTGGATACTACTGGCCCACCATATTTTCTGATGTGTTTTCCATGGTCAAAATTTGTGAAGAATGTCAGAAATTTGCTGGAAAGCAGAAATTTCTCAAACTACCCCTGAAACCCATTGCTATAAATGACCCATTTCAACAATGAGGCATAGAGTTTATCAATGAGATAAACCCACCCTCTAGTGGACAACACAGGTAGATTCTTACTACCACTGACTACTTCACAAAGTGGGTTGAAGTTGTTCCTACCAGGAATGTTACTGACAAGGTGATCATGAACTTTTTGGAGACAAACATCTTTGCCAGCTTTGGATGCCCCGGGAAACTAGTAACATACAATGCTCAGGAATTTAAATTCAAGGCCATGATTGATTTATGTGGGAATTACAACATTATCTTGACATACTCTACACCATATTACCCACAGGGGAATGGGTTGGCAGAGTCATCAAATAAAACCCTCATTGGGATCATCAAAAAACTGTTGGATGAAAATAAAAAATTATGGGATTCCAAACTAAAGTATACCTTATGGGATGATAGGATCAACACCAATAAGTCACGGGGTACCTCTCCATTTTAGATAGTCTATGGGGTGGATGATATTTTCCAACCCAACTCGGTCTACCAGTGTTGAAATTTTTGCAGGAGGAAGTGGAGGATCCTAATGACATCCATAGGTGGATTTTTCAGATGATTGAAGTCCAGCAAAGGAGATAAACATTAAATGAGAAGACTGAGGCTAATCATAACAAGGTCAAGGCATCCTTTGATAAGAGAACCAAAAAATATACTTTTCAATTAGGTGATCTAGTTATGAGGTGGGATGCCAAGAGGGAGGATAAACCCAAGTATGGTAAGTTCGATAACATTTGGTTTGGCCCCTTCAAAGTACCCAAGGTTCTGGATAATAGTACCTTTATATTGAAAAATATGGATGGCACTGAGATCTTTGGAAGCCTAGTCTATGGAAGCTTAATGAAGCATTACTTTACCTGATGGACCAGAGGTGGTTCATTCTGTACATAGTTTTTTTTATTTTCACTATGATTACGTAGTTTATTTTGAATAAAAGACTCCATATCCCAATAAAGGCACTGGGGGATAGTTGTAGATTTGGTTTTTAGTTGGAATATGACGACTAATAGGATTGGTAGAGGATATTAAGTGGTTGGTGGTATGGTGGTAGGAATAAATAATTCAAGCACATAGGTCTATTGTTCTTAGCACCTCACAGGGAAGCACTACCCTTAGTTGGAGATGATGTTAGATCCTATACCTACACCTCTTCTTTTTATTCATAAAACCAACCCATTCATCTGTCAACCTAGTTTATAGTTAGATTTTATGCATGATATAGTGAGTCATTTATGATTTCTTGTGTCATCCCTTATTTGTTTTTTATTAGTTTTGTGCTCTTTATGAGGTCAATTCAAGTCTAGATTTTGATTGAATAAGTTCTATCACCGTGGTTATATCATAATTGGACCACAAAAGGGTAAAATTAATCTTATAAGTGCAAAAAGGTGTTGATTGCAAGAATGCCCATGTTCTTGCAATCACCATACATGCGTTATTTTATGAGTTTTATTGTTTTAAAAAATATTTAAAAGTTTAAATAAAATCATATTGGCACCCAACATGCACTCACATCTTCCTGTACACTCGATATCGTGTGCATTTTTTACCTTGTGCAACTATCATTGCAATTTTTATGATAAGATTGTGCATGTTTGTGCCTCGAGCAATTATCATTGCAGGTTTTGTGCAGTTATTATTCCAGGTTTTTAATGAACTCAAAAAAACACATACCCTTGACCATCATTATCAACACAAGTTGCTAACTCATGATGGTATCATCACAAGAACGTTGGCAGTTAAACTAGACAGAGGCAACATGGCTCGAATTGTTTGAATCTATACCAGAAATCAGAGATATTTTTATCAGGGGAGAATGGTTTGACTTCATATGTTCCTTTAATGGAAATCACACATGAATTTCCCTAATATTTAGGAATAACTTTGATGGTTTTGATACTAATATCGAGGACATAACCATCCATATAATAGAACAATTCAGCGTTGGAGCATGCACGTTCCCGATCAACGGTGAGAGATGGTTTTAAAAGCGTAAATTACCAATTGAATTATGAAATACGTTCCTGGTGGTAGAACATCAAAACCCCGATTAGATCCAGGGAATCCCAATCCTTTGGCTTAAAGAAAAGTGGATGGGTATTATGTTTTCAATTCAAAGATGTATCACGAGAGAAGGTAGGTTCTCAATTTTTCATTGTTATCACATCAGATTCCTCATGCATTTAAACGGTGACAAAGAATTGAACCTCCCCTTCTATCTTCTTAAAATCCTAACCAAGATGTCTAATAGAATCCATAATTACCCATAATATTTTCATAGAAGACTTTACCACTAGGATTTCATTGAAATATTGGTTCTTTTTTCTCTCAACAAATTGGACATGTCTTGGACAAATTTGTTGGTTTCTTTAGGGTTACAGGAAGAACAAGAAGTTAATAACAAACCTAAAGAATAGCAGGTTAGGGTTTCCTAGACAGCTAGCTAAGGTTTCTCCTAAACCTGGATTTCATCCAAAGCCACCCAATGAGACATAAATAAGACCCTACCTAAAAAAGGGAGGACTTGATCAGAGAAAGCTAGTTCCATTACTCCACAAAGGGAGGAAATTCCTTGAAGGCAATCAAGGTATTCTACATCGAAACAGAGGGAAAGAGAAAGTGGTAAGGTCTATGTTATAAAACATATCATAAAGGAAGAAAAATAGATCAGCCCATCAATCCAATTGTCTCCTAAACTTTTTGAGGATAATTGTATTCCCATTGCTATGTAGGAAGAAAAAACTCCCAAGTTGAAAATAAGATGACAGAGGAGGAGTAAGAAGGACGGTAATGATATTGTTGCAGTAGAATTTGTGCCATTAGACACCCATATTGAAGATACCCCTATGGAAAAAAAAATAAAAAAAAATAGGAAGGGGATCTAGGTCCCAGAAATACCAAGAAAAAACAACAAAAAGACTAGGCTCACCAACCAGTTGAGGTTCAACTCCAAGGAATTTTTTGATCCATCCTTAAAGGATAAAAATCCCATAGTGATTGAAGATAAGGATACTAATGAATACCTCTATGAATTCACCAACATGGAGGAGATGGCCATACATACCTTTAAGGGGATGACAGGGGACAAGACCAAGAAAAAACGCAATGAAGGGGAGACCTCAGGAGTCAAATATGTTGTTGTGAAAACATAGTACACTATTGATTCAGAATCAGAAAAACATTTGGTGGACAATGGTCCATACCTTGAGAAATATTTTGAAGACATAAGTCTAGAGACAGAGCATGTTTTAGAGGATATCAAAGTAGAAATAAAAGGGAAAATTTTAATGGTGCATAAACCTATGAAAGACACCACCAATGAAAAACCTAATAAAAGGCCCAAGTATTAAATGAGACCAAGGAAATCCAATATTTGTAGAAACAAAACTAGGCTCTTGAACTACAACATACAAAGCTACAAAAAAAATATCAGAAGTTGTGAAAAAAACACCATAAAACTTGCATGTTTCTGGAGGAGATTATCTGAATGTCTACTACTGTCAAAAAGAAAAAGAATTTGAAACTTATGTCAGATTGGTCTACCACCATTCAGGGTTTGTCTCCAATTATTGGTGTGCATAGGCATCCATGCAAAGTCAACATCGAGTAACAACTTATGAAGAATCTTGTTATGCCTCTCTTCCACTTCAGTTATAAACAATAACTCCAGTTGCACTGATAGAATATTTTTTGGTTTAGTTATACGTACTACTTCCACTTGTAATAAATTGATATTTATTATAATAAAAATGTTTTTGTTTAAGATCGAAGTGATGGGGAGTTATCCCTATGAACTGACACTTGAAATCAACTCCACTCGGTTTAACTAAATGTTTACAAGTTGTAATTAGGAAGTAACAATGAAGTTTGTATCTACATGATCTAAATGTAATGTAAAGTCAAACTTCAGAACTTAAATCCTAGATATGTAATCGAACCATCTCTTGATGAGGATAAATACATGAATCTATGAATGTAAGGAGGTTCGGATTTTTGGGTATCAAGCATCAGGATTTTGACTAAGCTTTGAAGTGTAAAATTGTTATGTTTCCCACCTGTTGAATATAATTTCTGGTGACAGACTATTTCTTCTCAAATATTGTTTGTCTTTTTATATTACTTGAATGCAACTGAAATGTATGCAAAGCATATTTTATTTTCCTTTTAGATATTATCTCAATGAACTGTTGATTGTCATACAACCCGATTTTAGCTATTTTTTTAGTAAATTGTTTATTGTCGTACAACTTGTTTGGAGAATTTGTGTTGAGTTACATGGTTTAGATTTGAAATATTATTTCAAGTCTGAAATTTCATATAGCAAGTAACAAACTGTATGATTTCTAGTATTTCCTTTGTTTTATCTTTACATGTTTTTCTACTTACTAGAATGCATGCCACCAACTAAGGTAAACCTTGTAGTTTATGTTGTTGAACAGTCCAACAAGATCCATGTCCTTAAGATCCCATTCATCAACTGGCCATAAAAAAAATCAACCAAACCTATAAAAAAACAATCCTTCCAACAACTAAGGTGGCCTAGCTCTACCCTTAGCATCAAGTGTTTGCACCCTTTTCGTCGACTTGGTGAGCAAATAAAGGGTGCTTACATGCCCAGTTGGGTCTTGCTGAGCATGACAGCTGTAGAGGAAAGAGTTAGAGGAAGAAAAACAAAACTATAAGCAATAATTAAACTAATACAAATTAAAATCATAAGCATATGGGTAAAGAAATAACAAACACAAAAAGACCAATATCACCAATGTTCTTGGGCTGATCTATTGATGAAATCAAAGCACAATGAAGAAAGGGGACTATGAGTCCCTTCTTCCTCCAAAGGAAGGCTCTTGGGCCCTCACAAACTTTCTCTCCTTACAATAAGAAAAATGAAAATGATAGTGAAAGAACTCCCAAGCACATCCACTCAATGGAGAGGTGGATAGCTCAATGAAATGGTGCCAATGTGTTATTGTCAAGGAGTGAGTCCTTAAAACAATCTAGGNAGCATAACATTACATGAAATTCCTTGAGAAAATGATGTTTCTTCATGGCTTTTTATAGCATTGCATTGGGTGATTATGTAACTCCTTTGAAGTGTGAAAAGGGGCTCTTTAGGGCTTCATTAGGTCTTTGACCAGCCTACCATGTGGATTCATCTCAGATTTGAGGGTCAAATCGGCTTGGGAGATGATCCATAAGTGGTTGGGAGGCCGACCAATTCAATAAATGCGTCGTTTAGCAGGTGCACGGGTTTTTGCGCCAACAACTGCGCATCGTGCGCGCATGCGCTCATGGTACGTTCCTGTTCCGCGCATGTGCGCACGCACCAAACTTCTGTAAAGCGCCCTTTAATTTTTGGTTACTTTGTATAGTTTTTGACCTTTTTGGAATGTTGTGAAATTAATTCAGTGCCATGAATGACTTCATTACTGTTTGACGATGCTGAGTTCTTGTCGCCATGTCGAGACGAAATTTCAGTGATAACATATGCCCCCTGATGGATGAGGTTAGGAGCATACGTATAGATGAAATCCATCAATGTTTCTTCTACTGAGAATGTTGTTGTAAGAGAGAAAAATAGTGGGACCGCTCAGAGCAAGCCGTTTGGAGAAAAAAGGAACCGGTAGGACCCGACCTTCTGTGAGTTGTGCAGAAAAATAGCAAACTGTGTACAAACGAGGCGGGCATGCCCCATGCTCGTGTTATGTAACTCTAAAAAAAATCTGACGGAAGTGTTGGTGTAGACAACTGCAGCACCCTCGGGGGTGGTAATGATAAAGGCATAAGACAATTCTGCAAAGGAACATACTCTGAACAATAGGCAATGATCGCGGTAATAAGCAACGACGATGATGTGGGCATTGATGGCCCTACCAAGTTCAGAGGTCTTCGGAAAATGATAAAAATAACTGCAATAGTCGCAAAGTAAGACCCACCATAACATGAGAAAGTGTTGGCGTCAAATGTTATGGGGGCCAACGACAGCAGGGAGCAATGGTGCTTCACCCTGTGTCGTCCGAGATCTCTCATGAAATGGAGAATGAGAATCAAGATACTGTCGCCCTTCCGGAAAATTGTGCTGATGTCGACAAAAGGGGGACACGACTCCCAAAAGAAAAGGGCTTCATGGAATCTACTGAGGTGAGGAAGTGGCAGAGGTACATAGATGAAGTCAAGAAGTGGGAAGACTCAAGACTGCCCTTGGTTGGAGGATGTATGAGATAAAAAGTGGCTGCAACCGTGTAACAAGGTCAAGTGTCAGGGGGACGACAAGATCGGTGATAAGTTGTGCCAGAGGCGGGACAAGGTGGACAAATTCAGAGGGTAGAGGTAAGTGATCTGTGGAGTACTTTGAAGAGATGGACGATGTCGGTGATGGAAGATGATAAGTGAAACTCCAACCAAGGGTGACATGGGTTGCGTGTGGCAAAAAGGAAGCAAGTCGCCAATGGGGACGACAAAAGAAAATGTAATGACTGGTAATAAAGGTGTTTTTACAATAAATAATGAATAGTTTTGGGGAGAAATGTACAAATACAAAAATGGGTGCCCTAGTGTGAAATGCGTGCCCCAGGGAGGGCAGAATTGTCTTGGAAAACTGATGAAGGGTGGGGGCCCCATTGGTGAGTTTCTGTA
>SNQJ01S0028498.1:27322-54662 GCA_010110895.2 Picea sitchensis | reverse complement strand
AACAATCTAGGTAGCATAACATTACATGAAATTCCTTGAGAAAATGATGTTTCTTCATGGCTTTTTATAGCATTGCATTGGGTGATTATGTAACTCCTTTGAAGTGTGAAAAGGGGCTCTTTAGGGCTTCATTAGGTCTTTGATCAGCCTACCATGTGGATTCAGCTCAGATTTGAGGGTCAAATCGGCTTGGGAGCTGATCCATAAGTGGTTGGGAGGCCGACCAATTCAATAAATGTGTCGTTTAGCAGGTGCACGGGTTTTTGCGCCAACAACTGCGCATCGTGCGCGCATGCGCTCATGGTACGTTCATGTTCCGCGCATGTGCGCACGCACCAAACTTCTTTAAAGCGCCCTTTAATTTTTGGTTACTTTGTATAGTTTTTGACCTTTTTGGAATGTTGTGAAATTAATTCAGTGCCATGAATGACTTCATTACTATTTGACGATGTTGAGTTCTTGTCGCCATGTGTGGACGAAATTTCAGTGATAACATCAAGGTACATATGTTAGGACCAACAAATTCCAAAGATGATGTCATCTCACTTCAATAATAGGCATACTTCCTTGATCCACTTTTATGGAGAGGTTTCTATCTGCATTTTCCCTTTTGAATCCTTGTTGTTGTAAGTACCTATCTAATATTGAGCACCAACATTTCGGAGCTCGCATAAGTCCATGCAGATATTTCTTCAATATGAAAACAAAGTCTTGTATTTTTTATAGTAGAAACCCTTATGGTTGTTCTATGTAGACTTCTTCTTCTAATTATTCATTTAGAAAAGAAAATTTTGTGTCCATATGATACACTTTGATCCTTTTGGAGCATGCATAAGCCAAGAACATTTTAATTTCTTCCATTCTCGCCATGGGAGAAAAGGTTTCTTCAAAATTTATTCCTTCAACTTGAGCATATCCTTTTCACACTAGTGTTTATTTGTTTTTGGTTACCTATCCATATTCATTTAGCTTGTGTTTGAAGATCTATTTTGTCCCAATCACATTTTTTTCATTTAGTCTTTGAACTAGTTCCCATGTCTCATTCTTCTCTATTTGATTTAGTTCTTATTCTAGAGCCTTGATCCAATGTTCATCATTTTTGGCTTCCTCAAAGTTACTTGGTTCAACTGTGAATAGTAATGAAAAATGTCCTTGTTCAGTTGTTTATGCTTTCCTTCTTCTTCTGGTTTCAACTCTATCACTTCTATATCTAGTGATTTGTTCTGATGGATGATTCTTCTGAACCCAAAAGTTAGGTGTCCTAGAAGGTGTATGAAAACATTGCTAGTCATTTTCTTATTGTTTTTCTTCTGGTTGCTTCTCTTCTTGTTTTTTCTCTGCTTTTCTTCTTGTTTTTGTTCTTATTATTCCTCTTCTTCTTTCTTTAGTTCTTAATTTTATTGTTATTCAAAGATGTTTAAATTTATTCTTTCCTTCTTGGTCTTCAGCAAGTCTATTTCATCAACTTTTACATTGATTATTTTGACTATCTTGTTGAGTCTTAGGTTGTAGCACTTATATGATTTGTTTTTGCATGAGTAACTAACAAATATTCCTTCGTCCAATCGAGAGTCAAATTTTCCAATCTTATTGTCTTACCTTTTTATGTAACACTTGCTTCCAAACACTGTAAAGTGCTTGACATTGGTAGGTCTTCATTTCCGTAACTTATATAGAGTCTTATCACTATTACTTTTGATAAATATTATGTTCCATATATGAATAGTTTTATGCATTACTTGTCCCCAAAAGATATCACTTATCTTGGAGTAATTCAACATGGTTCTGGCTATTTCTTGTACAATTATATTTTTCCTTCCAGCAACTCCATTGTGTTAAGGTGTTCTAATTGTTGAGAATTGTCTTTTTATTCCCTGTGCTTCATATAAATTCTTGAATTCATTTGAAGTAAACTCAACTCCATTATCTGATCTTAAGAATTTGATTTTCAAATCAATTTCATTTTCAACCAGTTCCTTGAATTCCTTGAAACATTCGAAAGCTTCTGACTTTTTCTTGAGGAAGAAAACCTAGGTGATTCTAGGTGATTTGTAATTTCTATTCTCATATTCAAAATCCAACTTTCATCCTCTTTTACCAAAAAACATATTTCTTCTTCGATCTCATTCAAGATGTATATGTTGTTTGGAGTCCTTATCATTGTTTCCATTTTTCTACCTGATCCTTATTTCCTTGTTCCAGATTCTTTTAAATTAAATAGAAGTGTGTGTCCCTCAGCACACATTTGTCTCACACTTAACAAATTATGCTTCATATTTTCAACAAGTAGGACATTTTCTGCCATAACATCTTTGTTTCAAAGACTAACTATGCCTTTTCCTATAATTTTGGTTGAGTTCTCATTACCAAACATGATAGACCCCTCTTTTTCTTTCTTTAATGTTACAAATATATTTTTTCTCTAGTTATATGCTTTGAGAATCCACTGTCAATATACCAATGGATTCTTCTATTATGGGCTTGTAAGGAAAACCTACATTCCTCAACCTTCAAATATTCTTGTTTCCTTTTCCAAGTTCTCTGTTGTTCCTCTAATATAAGGAACATGCCCAGTTTCCCTTGAAGAAACTATCAAATGACTTTTGCAATTTTTGGCTATGTGTCCAAAATTGTTACATTTGTAGCATTCAATTTCATAACCCAGAGCACCAAAAGTGTTATAATTTATGTCAAACGCCTCATGAGGATTTTTGGGATAATTTCCTTCATAATGATTCTTGGTATTTTCATATCTACTTCTATTCCAGGTGTTTCTACCCTTTAGGATTTACAATTTATGGATTGATGCCCAAAATTATTGCAAGACTAACACAAGCCAAGAAAAATATTTTGGTACCTGGGTGTGGGTGGTCTTCTGGTTGGTGTTTTTATTTTGAAATCATGATATTCTTCTTTGTTATTTTTCATTGTTGGTTGTTGATTCTGTGTTCCTTTGAATGCATGATCTTCTTCTTGATTCTTCTTTATTTATGGTTTCTTTTTGTCCTCCTTTAGAGGATTTCATTCTTCGTTTTTTATGGAACCCCTAATAGTATCTGCATAACTTCTTTGTTCTGCTTCATTTCCTCTCATCACAGAGCTTGAATCCTCATCATTATTAAAATTTTTTGTATCCAATTCCAGACTTATCATATAATGGTTTTTTATTGTAGATGATTTCATCTGGTATTTTGGAGCTATTTCAAAAATTTAGTTGGATGTCCTTCTTTTGTACTTAATTTCTTAGTGAGACTATTTCATCTTCCACATACTTTGTTATTTTCTTCATTTATTCCAATTGTCTCTTGAGTGTTTCTTTAGTCACTTTTCCTTCCTCAAACTAAATCCTTAGATCTATGATAGTTTGCTTGGAGTCTTCATAATTTTTTCTAGGGTTTTGAAATACTTACTTCTGTTTACTTAACTCTTATTTGAGAGACTTTTTTTGTTTCTTTCTATTCTTATATCACTTAAGGCACTGATCAATTATACCTCAATATTCACTCCTCCTTCTTCTTCATAGTCTCCTTCATTATTTCCATTATTTTCCTCTTGAGTCTCTAATTCTATGAAGAATACTCTTCTTTTGTCACTGTCTCTATCATCATCTTCATGGTATGAAGAAATATTGTCTTTTGAATAGAGAATTTTCTTTTTTTAAATTCTTCCTTTATTTATTTCCTTATCTCTTTTATGATATTTATTTTCTTTATTGGGAACTTATTCTTCATCACTATCTGAACCCTTTGCATAAGGAAATTTGGAAGAAAAATGGAAAACTTTACCACAATTAAAGAATTTGAAAAGAATCTTACCTTCATACTTTCCGGTTCCTATTTTTCAGCTTTCTCACAAAGTTGGATTATTCTTCATTTTCTAAATCATCACTATTGTTGGAGCAGAGTTTTGACCTTGGATTTTTCTTTCTTGTTTGCTTGGAGGCTTTGAAAGTTGTTTCCCTTCTGGATGGATTTTCTTGTCTTGTTCTCAGTTAATATGTTTTAATTATTCCATGTAATTCATCCATGCGCAACATATCTAGATCTTGTCTTTCTTCTAGAGATGATATTTTAGGCTCAAATCTCATTTGGAAATATCTCTGTATCTTTTGTACAATAACTGAATTTTCAATCTTTTCTCCCATTCCTCTAATAGTATTCACAATTTCATTAACTCGGATAAAACAAGATGCAATATCTTCATCTTCCTTCATTCTCAGATGTTCTAATTGTCCTTTGTAAGTCTAAATCTTGCCCCCTTTGAATTTAGTATCTCCTTCATAAACATTCTTGAGCTTGTCCCAGATTTCCTTTGTTGAATCCCAATGCATAACCTTAACCAATTATGAACATGTTAAACCACTTAGAATGGAATTTATAGCCTTTGAATTGTATTCAATGAGCTTTTACCAACATTATCTATTATGGGAGAATCTAGTGCAGTGTATCCATTTACTACATCTTCCCAAACATCAAATCTATTGGATCATGTTGTCATTAATGCCAATGGTTTGATTATTTTGATGTCAAAGGATTGATGTCAAGTGATTGAGTGATTAATTGATGTCAAGTGATTGATTGATTTAAATGGATTGATTGATTGATAAGCTTGATTGATTTATGATTGATGAACAATGTATATGTATTATCCTTGATGAGAATGATAGATGTCAAGTGGAAACCAATTGATGAAGATGGATCAAGATGCATAGATGAAGATGGGTCAATGAGTTGTCATTGATACATGATGAAGATGGATTCTTTGTATTATGCATAGTTTGATGACTCATTATTGTCTTGTCAAGATTAATTAGAAGTACAAATGGATGAACTCCAAAGTGGTACCCTTATGGTGAAATCCCTCATGAGAAGACACTTTGTGGTTGATTTGTGGTTGAGAGAACCCATGATTGTATGTATAATAATGAGATGAAGATCAATGACTTTTTTGGTGAAACTATCCTAGATAGATAGTGCTTGTCATGCCATTTCCAATGGTATGTGGAATGTCACATAAATCCTCATGGTTTGAGAGTTATGACCTTACGAAGTTGGAAGAACCCCATATGATGGCTTGAAGCCCCAAATGGTCAAAGAAATCAAAGTGCTTGAAAAGAAGAAATCATTATTTTAATGATAAAGTAAAGTGACAAAATCAAGAAGGATTATTTTAATAAAACAATGGAGAACTTTCTATTTATAGAAAGTGGTTAACCTTAAAATAAGGAAGTGACCTAGATATGGGTTAAGTGACCTAGAAGATGAAGAGTATAAATAAGAGGCTAGGGTCTCTTGTGAATGTACACTTGTTGAAGATCTCTTGAGCATGATTGAAGATCTATTCTGAGAGAGAGATGATCTGGACGATCTCATGAGTGCATTAAAGTCTCGACAAGTATGAGGTCATGACGACATAAGTCTCGGAAGTTCAGAAACCCTAGTTTCTGAGGTATACACGGTTGCTTTGATCCAGGGCATGTACATACACGGGATGAATGAGGACAGGGAGCATACAGTTGATGAGGTCTTGAATATCTATGTTTGAGTTGATGACAGGCTCTTGGATGATGAAGTAGGTTCCAGATATGCATTCTATGGGCTCAGATCTGCTATAGAAACTCTGGTATGGTTGCATTATTTATCTTGTTGGAAGTTCTTGTTTGTTGTGAGGTGAATGCTTGAGGCATTCTTGGTATGGCTATTGTGATGTGGTATGTGTTGGTTGATGGAGTGATCAACATTCTTGTGACTCAGTACTAATATGATGGCTACAAAATACTTGTTGTTTATACATGATTGAATGGCATTCATAGTTTATGGTTGAGATGTATGAGCAAGCTATTGGAGAGCTTGGATGTGTTGTGACTGAATGTGGTTCAAACTGGACAATGGAAGACATAAGAGAATGTGTTTTCAGGTTGCAGAGGATCTGAGCATGTGATAAAAAGGATAAAACCTAGTTTCTTACAGGTATACGCAAGTTGTAGTATAGACTGACAGCGTACATACTTGGGTTGTACTACTTGTAGGGCGCGTGCATACGCGTGTTGTACTACTGAAATGTTGCGTACCTGTGATAGTTTGATATCTATGGAGTATTGTTGACTCATCTCATTTTGTGATGAGGATGTAAGTTGAGTCTTACATATAGAGCTGGCACTCTTGTAGAGTTGTACTCTATTCAGTTGTTGCTGAAAAATCCCAAGGATTGTAGTCTGTAATAAAAAGAAAATTGTACATACATCTTGTTTTCTTTGTGTTCCTTGTTGTGATGACTTGTTGATGATATTTTATTGATATATGTTGCTGACATGTGCTCACATATAATTGGTTATAAATGACAGCAATGAGTAATGAGTAAAAGTTGAATGCTAACTAATGGTTTTTGTGTAAGAGGGAAGTTTTGAAAAAGAGCCCCACACTCATTCACCCCCCCCTCTAAGTGGTGTAGGTGTGTCCAATTATTGGTTTCAGAGCAGGCCTTCACTACAACCCTTAACAATCTTGAAGGATATCCATAGACACACAAATGAATGATGAAGTTCCAATAATTTATGAGGAAAACTATTCTACTTGGAGAATAGAGATGAGAATACATTTGAAGGAAATGGGAGAAGATATTTGGAAGTCAGCCATTGGTGGATCAGTTTCATTGGATAACAAGTCAAAGTTTGCAGCTCAAAGGGAAGGAAAGAAGAATGATGCATTGGCCCTCAAGACCATTCTTAGTGGACTCTCAATCCCTATCAAAGAGAGCATGGGACAATGCACTTCTGCCAAGGATCTATGGCTAATGCTAGAGGAGACATATCAAAGAAATAAGGAGAAAGAAGATATTGAAGATCACTCCATCAAGATCATTAAAGGTAAAGAATCTCCAAAAACCCTTCATTGTATTATTTCTAAATGTGATCTTGAAAACATTTCAAATGAAGATAAAGAATCAAGTGATGATAACACAAAGGAATATCTTGAAGACATTTCAAATGAAGGCAAAGAATTAAGTGTTGATGTTGGCAAAAAGGAAGATCATGAAGATATTTCAAATGAAGGTAAAGAACCCTCAAAAACCCTTGATTGCAATGATGATGATGAATTTTTCTTTACAAGTGAAGAAGAAGATCCAGAAACAGTTTGTGTAAAGTTTGATGGTAATTATTCCATGAAAAGAATAGAAGAAAATCTATTAAAACTTCAAAAGGAAGTTGAAGAGGGTTTATACAGATATAGAAGTGATCATTATTATATAGACTGTAACTATATTTTGGATAACACTAAGAAGTTTCTTAGGAGGAGTCTAAGGCACATCTTGAAATTAAAGGAAATGCTCAAGGAACAAGAAGAGAGCAATAAGACTAAATTAGAAGAAAAGGAAGAAGACATCACAAGACTAAAGAATGGAAAATAAGATATAAATGTAGATGATGAGATTAGCAAAAGTTTTGAAACCATTGTCCATCTCAAGACCCAAATTGAAGAAGCCAAAAGAATAGAGGAACTATTGAAGAATCAAATAAATGAAAAGGAAGATTCATGTTGTAAGTTAGAAGCTAAAATTGTTGAACTTAGAAATAAGGTAGAAAAATCAAAACAATTCTTGAATAGCTCATGAATCTTGGATGAGATCTTGGAAATTCAAAGATCACCACTTTATAAATCAGGTCTTGGATACAAAGAAGAAGCTACATATGCTAAAGCAAGCACCTCAAAGAAGCATGAGGTAATTCCATCAAAGAAGGAAGAAAATTTTGCAAAAAAACCATCTACACAAGGCAAAGAAAATTCCAAAAGAACAAAGCAAGGAAGACATCAAGAAGTTATCCTTGGGACACCAAAGCAAAGGTATGAAAGTATTTTTCATGGGCATTGTTATTCATGTAATGAATATGGTCACAAATCTTTTGAATGTAGAGCTTATGAAAGGAGATACAATGGAAGATTTTATAACACCATAAGGTGTTGGATTTGTGATCAAGTAGGACACATTGTTGTTCACTGTAACACCATGAGATGCTACAGTTGCAGTGGATTTGGCCACAAATCCCAGGATTGTTGAAACACAAGAAGAAATTCCTTGATGAGGACTTCACATAGCATGGATAGAAGAAGGAATGAAGTAAGAAAGGGAGACATCTTTGAAAAGATGGATGCTTAGAGCTCAATTTCTGAGGAGCAGGGACATCTATAGAAGTGGATGAAGAAGACAAAGAAGCCAGATCAGAATGAATGACTAAAAGGGAGTTCAAGTGTGTTATCCACAAAGGCATATGCAGGTGACATTGGTATCATTCGTGTACATACGCAGGATGACCTTGAATAGGTCGCGTACATACGTGAGTTGTTGTGCAGCAGACCACGTATGTCTGGTAAAGCCTTGGGAAAAGGGCAATGCACATGGATTGCATCTTGATATGTTGGTATAACTCGGTGTTGCAGAGTCTAACATTGTTTATTGCAAATTCTAACACTGTTTGTTGTAGGTTTTCATGGTTCTATGTTAGATCATGTAAGGTGACAATGTAAAATAAATCTTGGGTGCATGGCACTAACCCATGAGTATGGATTGATGCTGATATGTTGGGGTACATGGCTGGTGCATATTTGAGTTTCATTGATATATCTTATGATGTATTATTGGAAGCATATGTTGGATATCATGGTGCATTCATTTTTCATGTGGTTGGGCTACATATTGAGACATGTAGTTGGTGAATTGAGTTGATAGTCATGTTGTACATCATTGGGGAGTCATAGCTTGTTGATGCATGGTTGATATACTTTCTTGGTGCAAGTGATGATGCATGATGGTACACTCATAGATGGTATTTTTTTGGCATATTGATAGATGCACATGGTTGGCATAATTGGTAGATGCACATAGTTGGCATATTGGTAGATGAACATGTTGGCATATTAGTAAATGCGCATGCTGGCATATGGTGGATGCATTCCATGGATGATATATGTTGACAAACATGATTGATGCACGTGAATGTTGTGCATGATGTAATTGGTTGATATCTTGTTCATGATTCTCTATTTTCATTATTGACATATCTTTTGTTTCATGATGTATGGTATGGCACAAGTTTGATGCATGAACAGGTCCAAGGATCATCATAGAGAGAGTGGTTGATCTATGATCCAGTTGAAAATAGGGGGATACATACCCATAGGGGGAGTCATTCTTCTTATGATTCTAGGAGGAAATACTTATTAGATGCATACCTAGAAAAGAGCTCTATACTTTAGGAAATAGCAAAGAGGCATAACTCCAGGGGGAGTGATGGTCATAGAGGGAGAATGAGCAATGTATTTTCAGTATTACATCAAATTGATATCCCTTGTTCAAAGGGGGAGAGATTATTCAACAACAACAATATAGGGGGAGAAGCCCCAACGAGAGTTCAAGCAAGGGGAGCAGCCCCAAGAGGAGAATGGCCCTTTGTCATTGATGTCAAAGGGGGAGAGATAATCACATTGATGCGATTGATGTTTATTGATAGAAATACATAGACTAATGTGAAGAGATAGTCACATTGTTATGGGAGATATAGTCACATGGTTGTGATTGATGACTATTTTTAAAGAGCATGCCTTGTCTACATGTTGACATCAATGATTGGTGTTGACATCAATGTTGGTATTGCCATCAATGACAAAGGGGGATATTGTTGGATCATGTTGTCATTAATGCCAATGCTTTGATTATTTTGATGTCAAGTGATTGAGTGATTAATTGATGTCAAGTGATTGATTGATGCCAATGGATTGATTGATTGATAAGATTGATTGATTGATGATTGATGAACAATGTATATGTATTATCCTTTATGAGAATGATAGATGTCAAGTGGAAACCAATCGATGAAGATGGATGAAGATGCATAGATGAAGATGGATCAATGAGTCATTATTGATACATGATGAAGATGGATTCTTTGATATATTATGCATAGTTTGATGACGCATTATTTGTTTGTCATGATTAATAAGAAGTACAAATGGATGAAATCCAAAGTGGTCCCCTTATGGTGAAATCCCTCATGGGAAGATGCTTTATGGTTGAGTTGTGGTTGAGATAACCCATGCTTGTATGTAGAATAATGAGATGAAGATCAGTGACTTTGTTGGTGAAACTATTGTAGATGGATAGTGCTTATCATGCCATTTCTGGTGGTATGTGCAATGTCACATAACTCCTCACGGTTTGAGAGTTATGACCTTATGAAGTTGGAGGACCCCCATATGATGGCTTGAAGCCCCAAATGGTCAAAGAAGTAAAAGTGCATGAAAAGAAGAAATCATTATTTTAATGATAAAGTAAAGTGACAAAATCAAGAAGGATTATTTTAATAAAATAATGGAGAAATTTCTATTTGTAGAAAGTGGTTAACCCTAAAATAAGGAAGTGACCTAGATATGGGTTAAGTGACCTAGAAGATGAAGAGTATAAATAAGAGGCTAGGGTCTCCTATGAATGTACACTTGTTGAAGATCTCTTGAGCATGATTGAATATCTATTCTAAGAGAGAGATGGTTTGGACGATATCATGAGCACATTAAAGTCTCAACAAGTCTGAGGTCATGATGACAGAAGTCTCGGAAGTTCAAAAACCCTAGTTCCTGAGGTATACATAGGCTTCTTTGATCCAGGGCATGTACATATGCGGGATGAATGAGGACAAGGTGCGTAAAGTTGATGAGGTCTTGAAGATCTGCGTTTGAGCTAATGACAGGCTCTTGGATGATGAAGCAAGTTCCAGATATGCATTCTATGGGCTCAAATCTGCCATAGAAACTCTGGTATGGTTGAATTATTTGTCTTGATGGAAGTTCTTGTTTGTTGTGAGGTGAATGCTTGAGGAATTCTTGGTATGGTTGTTGTGATGTGGTATGTGTTGGTTGATGGAGTGATCAACACTCTTGTGACTCAGTACTAATATGATGGCTACAAAATACTTGGTTTTTATACATGATTGAATAACATTCATAGTGTATGGCTGAGATGTATGAGAAAGCTATTGGAGAGCTTGGATGTGTTTTGATTGAATGTGGGTCAGACTGGATAGTGGAATACAGAAGAGAATGTGTTTGCAGGTTGCAAAGGACCTGAGCATGTGATGAAAAGGATAAACTCTAGTTTCTCAGAGGTATACGCAAGCTATAGTATAGACTAGCAACATACATACGCGGGCTGTATTACTGGTAGGGTGTGTGCATACACGTGTTGCACTACCGGCAGGTCGCGTACATGTGATGGATTGATATCTGTGGAGGATTTTTGCCTCATATCAATTGGTGTTGAGGATGTAAGTTGAGTATTGCATATAGAGCTGGTGCTCTTATAGAGTTATAATCTATTCAGTTGTTGTTGAAAAACCCCAAGGATTGTAGTCCGTAATAAAAATAAAATTGTACATACATATTGTGTTCTTTTTGTTCCTTGTGGTGATGACTTGTTGATGATATATTGTTGATATATGTTGCTAACATGTGCTCACGTCTAATTGGTTATAAATGATAGCATTGAGTAATGAGTAAAATTTGAATGCTAACTAATGAGTTTTGTGTAGGAGGGATGTTTTGAAAAAGATCCCCACACTCATTCACCCCCCCCTCTAAGTGTGGTAGGTGTGTCCAACAAAATCAATGTGCCTACAAAAATGCTTTCATTCTTATGCTCCAAAAAGAATATTTTTTCCCATAAAACAATGGTGTTACTTTTTTGGTAAATTCTCCTTTCTTATCCATTATATGACTTATAGTTATTAGACTATTCCTGAAGGAACTCACTCTTATTCCAATTGTTATAATATTCAAGAAAACGGAGAGGGGGGATGAAACATGATAGAGTTATTTCAACAATTTTAACCTTCAAGAACTACATAAACATTAACCATTAATCATATAATTCTTCATAAAATAAAATTGTACACATTGCATACATATTTTTACGTGGAAACCCAACTGGGAGAAAACCACAAAAATGTTTCTTAATTAGTTTCAAGATTTTAGAAGAATGAACTTGAAGGAAGCATTCACTCCCTGATTTTTCGAGCACCCAATGGAAGGAGACACCAATCCCTCTGGAATATTTTAAATTATGATACAGGATCAAATCAACCTTCAAATAAAATACCAAATTCACTTCTTAATTATGCATGCAAAACTGCTCAAAATTGTACCTCAAATATGGAAACTTGTAAGATTCACCACGAGATCAATTTTATGTTTTTGAATCTGAAACTTGTACCTAAAATATTATAATTTGTTCTCTTTCTAATGCAACAAGTGTAATTCAATTTGTACATTCCAAGATTCATATATAATTTTTTTATCTCGAACACCTATTTGGAACGAGTTTCTAGATTAGTCACAAACCCTAACTTCCAACAAGTATAACAGTGTACCTGTAATGAATCAGGATTTGAAACTTGTACCCAATATTATTCGATATATTCTCTAAAATTATTCCAATTTATCTCCTTGAATCATCCCCAAAAACATTTATAGATAAAATGGAAAGATGACACTTTTTGAAGAAGAAACCCCTAGCTTTTAGAACCTCAACTTCCACTGATTAAACTCCAAAACTGTAATGATTCAAGACCTAAAATTTGTACCCAATATTATTTGTTGTCTCTTATGAAACAAATCCAAGTTTTTCTATCTGAATCATTCAAAAAATATATATATATAAAAAATTCCAAGATTTCCTTCAAAGAAAAAGCTTAGAACAAATCATCACAAGACTTCATCTTCCCTTGGAATTTTTCCCTTCTTCACTTCATATTCCCTTGTAAATTCACTCCTATAGGATGAAATTTTATCCTCTTACATGGCTAGGTAGAATTGGTTTGATCCAAATTCCAAATGAGTTTCCTCTTATTTATATGATTCTTCTCCACATTAGGGGGTGTGAGAAAGGGTCGCAACTTTTGGGTCGCACCTCTTCCTTAAGGATGGTCTACCTTAGGGTATTCTTCACTTTACTTTAAGGAATTATTCTCTTGGCCTTAGGGTATTCTTAAATTGTATTTAGGGGCTTATTCTCTTAGCTTTAGGGGATTCTTCAATTGGCTTTAAGGGCTTCTCAAAGACTCCTTCAAGGCTCCATTTGTGTACATATAAAAGTGGGCATGTGACACATGTTATCTCATCCCATGAGGGCCATGCTTAAAAGATACACCATAAGGGGGTCACTTCGGAGTTATATACACTTGTTTCAAGGCTCCTTCAAGGCTCTTCAATGGTTCTTCAAGTGGACACACCATCATCACTTTTAGGGGCTTCTGGGATTTCCTTTATGGATTATTCTAAGGCTAACATCAATGAAAACCAATTTTCCAACATGGAATCCACTAATAATACATAACCACATTCACATTGGGTGTTAAATACCTGACTAGATCTGAAAATACACTTCATAAATAACTCATAATCTCAACAAGAATAAACCAAACCATTCACCAACTATTCAACACAAGAATGTAGATAAAACCCTTGATGTAGGGTAACACCATATTTTATTATTTCTTATGGAAGGAAATACACCTCAAGCAGTCCTTGCTTGTTACAATCACAATATTCTTCATTATGACCATTACATGGCTCATCACGTCCTTATATAATACTCTCTAATAACATTATAGAGAAGGAACCTTCTAGAAATCCTTCTCTTGTTTATTATGTTCATATTGATATATCTAACTACCATAGTGGATCTTGTTTAATAATATAGTGGAACTAGTCCACCTTACATTGAATGGACTCCACCAATAACACATAACCACATTCCCATTGGGTACCTCCCTATGTATACTAAACTCCATCCTCATTCACATGTTTCATCATCAAAACATGGGAAGAAACCATACAATATGACCGGCTAAGTAATGTAGCCAATTGGTACCAAGTGCGACCATCCAAGCATGCTAATGGAAGAGAAAGATGATATCCAATTACTTCCTTTCCACCCCGATATTGATCCTTATCGTTCTTGTGGTGCCATAGTATTGTTTCTCTATCTTGATATCATCTTGTAGTGTCGGTAGTCGTCTATTCACATCATGATTGGTTTCATTTCAGGTGCCATGCTAGTTCATAAGTGTGTTGATTCTGACACACCTACCTTGATTCTGACACACCTACCAAATCAGAGAAGCCAGTAAAATGACAACCATACGAATGCCAACCCATTTTCTAGAAGATTCCCTTCTAGAACCCTCGATACTTCATCTCTTTTCCAAGCTTAAAAACAAGTTTGCACCCTATGTATAGAGAAACCTACAAGAAGTTCGCACCCTAGATGAAGGTGTCCTATGAGAATGGGTCATTCTCGCACCCTAGGCCATATGTAGCCTGCGAACTCACTTTGAAAATATGTTTTCTGGAAGGAGATAAATGCCACTTTTCTCAGGAGAAAGTTCTTGTTGGGAACTTGAGTACACCATTGTTAATACATCACCAAGATGACCAAAATCATGTGTAACGGAATGCTCCCCAAAGTATGAGGCTGGAATAAGTCACATCTAAAATACTTTGTAAACTGCGTGTGTGTGTCGGAAACCAGGAGTGCACCTAATCGGAAACCTGCAAACAACCAAGCATTTGCAGAATATCATACTAGTTATGAGGTAGGAATTCCCATACTCAGATCATAGACAGATGACATCATAAACATAGGTCATGGCCACAAATCATACACCATGGATCCATGTCGTCAAAATATCGCATAGCCACCAAGAATACACTGTGGATCCATGCAAGAAGATTCAAATTAAGACGACATAGCCACAAGACATACAAAGTGGATCTATGTGTCAGCAAATTATACATATTCCATCGCAACCTGGATCAAAGAGATGAGATCCAGGGTCTTCAATCCCATCACCTGAAAGTATGAATCTAACCATGTGATTACATGTGTTGAAGTTGAACATGGTAGAAACCACTTGATTACCGGTCATTAATGAAACAGTTAACAAGTGCGAGGGAAATCACCATTAATGTCAATGACTCCCAAGGTACACTAGTACAATCCACCGAATGTGAACAAATGAGTTGAGGTCGAACATTCGACAGAATCTCCCGATCAGGGGTCACTGATGAAAACCCACTGTCGAAAGCGAAGAAACCTGCCATTGAGGCATGCAAGTTCTAAGGTACCAAAGAATTTCTAAGTCTTGCTTCCGGATAATGCGTTGGAGTCGAGGAAACAAAACTTGTCATAGGAGGGCCTTGATGTATCCCCCATCAATGAAACAAAATGAGTAACAGATTTTGAAGGCGGAACAGAGTATGATGTAATTTGAACTGGACACAGGGAAGGATGACACAGAGAGAATGGACAACTGCAGATGGCCGACTCAATAGAGATTTCAGATGAACTTCTCTTGAACATATGAATGACATGACCAATGATTTGGCAGCATTGACTCAGAGACAACTCAGGATATGACCTTGTAGCAAGTTGAATGAGAGGCAAATGGATTTCTCAAATAGGCTTTAGATAATGAATAGGGGGGTGTCATGTTCAAGAGTGACACCTACTGCCAATAATATGAATACGAAAACACATCCCTTTCCCAAATTTTCCCCCACCATTTCTGGTGAGTACCTCTTTATTTTTACGCAATCTTGAGGAGGATAATATATGTTTGTTGATGTAAGCTCATCCTTCGGATAATTTCTTCGGATAAGTCCTTCGGAGTATGTTTAACGAACCCTAGGAAGGAGTGGTTCAGTCCCATTACGGGTCTTTCGATGTTTGTTTAACAAGTCCAAAGATAGAAAACTCGAAGGTTTTTCATGATTATAGAGTCTGGAAAAACACTCAAAAGAGAACTCTCTCAGTTACTTTTTCGTAAAATAGTCTGATGAGACCGAAAAAGAGATAAATTATCGCCCAAAAGATTCTTTCTTCAAACACTTTAACGAGCGTTAAAATAGCAAGGTCGCTCTGCAATCTTTTCATGTTTAGAGAGTTTGAAAAGATCTTAAAGAGGACTCGAGGGGGTTCCTTTTTTGTATAACCTTGTTGAGCCCAAAAAAGTGATAAAAGTGTGCTCGATTACGTTCTCATGTATTTTCGAGCGTGAGAACGGACAAATACCAAGCTCGAGGTTTTGTGCAAAAAACCATAAAAAACAATTCAAACATGCGATGAAAAAGAGAAAAAATATTTGTATCCCTGCGTATGGACATTGAAGTCGTCATGTCTGCAAAAATTTGCACTCATAGGGGTATTAGGCATTAGGTTTGATAAATAAAAAAATTATAAAAACCAACCAAAATCATAAAAAGTAAATATAAGTGGGTAAAAGTTCTTTTTTACCATAGTCATTGTAACTTTGCCAAAATTTTAGCCCAAAACCCCTCTTTTGCCCTTGAATTTCGACGCTCGATTGCGGAAGGTACGAACAACCATTTGGAGAACCGTCTCTGGCAGTGAGGTAAGCTCCTTGTCTTCTATCTTTTCATGGTTCAATTTTTTATTTGCATTGGTAAATTTCAAGTTTTAGGGCTCAAATTTGTGCTCAGGCATTCTCTTAGGCTAGCCACACGGGACCTGCAAGAATGCATGATTCTCACAGGTGGCCCCAAAGGCACCTACGAGAACCTCGTACTGTGCCAAAGGGGCACCTGCGAGAACCTTGCACTGTGCCAAAGGGGCACCTGCGAGAACTGCAAAATGAAAAATTTCTTTAATGTTTGCTCAATGAAAAATGTACCAAGGGTTGAAGAGAGTTGCTGACCTTCTTCTTACGGTTCTTGTGCAGGCATTTGGCTATCACCATGGTTATGGAATGGCATGAAAGAACGCATGAAGAAGATGATGCTATTGTCGGGAATAACCCAGCCACTGTTGCCACTTTGCAAGACTGTGGTCTCCTGAAATTCTTTCGGATCCTAGGTATGAGGGCCCAAGTCAGGCTGTTGGATTACCTCGTTCATATGTGGGACGTGGACCAACAAGTATTCCATGTAGGGGTCCACACATTGTCCTTGGATATCGAGGACATTTATTTCCTAACAGGACTGTCATGGCATGGGTACCATGCTAGCTTGACTGGTAGCCGAGGTTGTGGGATTCCTATGAGTGAATATTGTCGTCAGTACTGTGTTCCAGAGGCGGAAACAAGAAAAGGGAAAGTGGCCATTTGGGGGGTCCTGGATTTGACCCTTCGTACTATTTTGTTCACCATTTCTCGTATGGCTGGGAGTACTGCTCCACACATGGCTCTCCAGAGCTACTTTCAGTATGCCATAGAGTTTACTGAGCCTCGGGTCTTTAATTGGTCAGATGCAGTCCTTTGTAGTGTGAAGAGGCAGTTGACTAAATGCAGGAGAGGCGAACTGAAGCAATTCGGGTACGGGTCATTGTTGGTGTTCTTCTTCCTTGAGAGGGTTCCCTTGCTGAGGTTGCAGGTTGAGTGGGGTTTACCAACTCTAGAGGATGCTGAGGTGGTGTAACCTCATGGCCTGACATGTAGCTGGACCAATAATCAATTACAATGATTCCTTTTTTGACTGGTTGCGACCACAGATGCTGATGGTCGATGATTTTGCCTATGACGGGTTGGACTTCCAAGGGGATCCGAACTTGGCCCTACCCGAGGGCACTCAGTGGGGATATCTCGGTAAGAAGTACACATTTTTTACTTTTTAAATGTTTTTGTGAATTTTATCATATGCAAATGTTTTTATGTTTGTCCAAGGTATAATTAGAAAAATTCTTTTTTGATGACACAGACGTGGGGCCTTATCGACCTCCGGGTACTTCTCCTATTCAGCGACAAGGAGAGGTGGCTCTAGTGCCACGATGGGACGTTGAAGATTAAGAGGCAGTGGAACAAAACTTAGAGGGTTTGACTACAGACATTTCGGACATGCCTCTTGGAGAGGTCCCGCGACGTTATCAGCGTCATACGATGGGTGTGTTAGAGTCTATTGGCCGACTGCTTCGTAGGGTTGCTCAGGCAGTCGTGTGTTACCATGAACGTCATCCATGATGTTACTTTGTAGAAACTATGAGCTTCATATTTTGAAATTTTGGTCCTTGGACAGAAATTTTTTGTAAAAAACTTTTTGATCGTTATATATACATACGAATTCTACCGGCTTGTTTTGTGTTGTGTGATACTTGTGATGTGATTGATTTATAAATGGCCCAAATGTCTGTCTAATACATAGTTAGCTAATGAATCAGTTAATGTATTTAGACATTTAGGAATATGTTGATACTCAATATAATCAAAATAACGTTCTATGAGGTGAATTCGCAAATATACCCTTAACAAAGTAGGACTTCGAATAGCATAGACATTACTTAACTGTAGTACTACAAGCTGCGAATCGAGTCATACAACCAAGTGATGGATACTGAGCGAGATAGCATCAATCAACAATTCGATAACGGCACTATACTCTGCAATATTGTTGGTCGCACGACCGAGGCACACACCTCGTAGAGTGATAAGTTAGTTTGTAGGGGTGTAAATTTCCCACGCAGCAGAAGCAAGGTTCTGAGTACTACATCTAGCGCCATCAGCGAAGCCAATTTGGGGTAGAGAAGACTCCGACATCTGGAAACCAAACACAATGTAACATAAGGGCAGAGACCAGATAACAAAAAAAGAAAACTACAGTAACACACAAGAAGTATGATACAATAAAATACAAGTACTCGTGCACAGGTGATCTTATGCATAGTACTTCTTTAAGTACAACCCATTTCTGGGTTCACTCAAAGGGATACCGTCGTAATCTACTAACTTGTAAGCTCCTTTCTCCAAAACTCATCTAACGATATAAGGACCTTGCCACATGGCTTCGAATTTTCCAGCTCCTAGCATATCTCGATCTTGTTCGTAGAGGAGAACCAGATCTCCTTCGGAGAAAATGTGAGGCTTGACATGTTTGTCGTATTGGGCCTTGAGACGTTTCTTCTGGGCTTCTATGACTAGGGTAGCGTCACGTCGAGTTTCGTCTAATCGCATGAGATACAACAGACATTCTTCCTCTGCATAAGTGTTTGGTAGGAATTCGATGGCTAGTTTTAAGTAGGGTATCTCACATTCAATCGGGAGGATGGCTTCTAGGCCATAGACTAACCGAAAAGGTGTAAACCCCGTAGTAGACTTAACAGATGTCCGGTAAGCCCATAATGTTGAAAACAACATTCTGTTCCAACTTGTTTTGTGAATCCCTATCATTCGTCAAAGCATGGTTATGAGAACTTTATTAATCACTTTGACTTGGCCGTTGGATTGTGGGTAATAGGGTGTTGCGTTTTCATGGCAAAGACCCAATCTTTCAGTGAGTTCGGACATCATGAAGTTTCTAAAGTGGCTACCATGATCAGTAACGATAGCCTAAGGAACACCAAAATGAGCTATGATGTGATTGAAAATGAATAATGTTGCGGTCTTTACGGTATTGTCAAATGTCGACATCGCCTCGGCCCATTTCGTAAAATAATCTACGGCTACAATAATGTATACATGCCCCCCGACTGAGTGGGGGTGGCATGTCATGAAATCGATACCCCATTTCGCAAAGGGACCAACGGAGACCATAGGGGGAAAAGGAGAAGGATGTGATCGTATCTTATGATTATAGGTCTGGCAAGTGTGGAATTTTTGGATGGAGATTATGCAATCGTTAAATAAAGAAGGCCAAAAATACCCTGCTCGTAAGATCTTCTGGGAAATAGAATACCCGGACATATGACCACCACAGGCTCTAGAATGGAAGTCATTTAAGGCTTTCTCGGCTTCATCGAACGTGAGGCAGCGTCGAAAAACTGAGTCAATCCCACGACGATAAAGAGTATCCCTGAGGATAATATATTGACGAGCTTGGTAGTGTATTCGACGTTGGTCAGTACTAGACAAATTAGGCTGGAAATTCTGGGTTTGGAGATATATGATGATATCTCCATACCAAAGATCATCGGAACTAATTAGGAAAATAGATTCATCAGGTAATGAATTGGCTGCTACATTTTCTGTTTCAGAGTAGGGAAAGTCTCATATCAACTTGGAAAACACTAAGGACTTCTTGGACTTAGCTCGTTCGAATTCCAAGTCAAACTCCTGGAGTATCACGATCCATTTGGAGTATTTTCCCCCTAGCATTTGACGTGTGAGAATGTGTTGCATAGGGTTGCAGTTAGAAGTTACCGTAGTCTTGTGAGAGAGGATATAGTGCCGGAAATGTTGAATTGCTTGGATGGCTGCCAAGGCTAGTTTTTCGACATGTAAATACTTGGTTTCGGTAGGCGTTAGACTTCGAATCAAGTAATAGATAACATGTTCGTCATGAGAATCATCCTCTTGGACGAGAACCATAGCGATGGTGTAAGCCGAGGCGGCGAGGTAGAGGAAATAATCGCGACTATAATTGGGGGGGAAGAGAAGCGGAGCACGTGTCAGGGACAGTTTCAAAGCTTCGAAGGCTTTGTTTGCGATGGTATTCCATATGAATTCAGACCCCTTTTTGAGTAATCACGTAAATCCAAGAGTTATCTTGGTGTAGTTATGGATGAAACGACGAAGAAATTTTTCTTTCGCTTGCAAACTTTGTAACTGGCGAAGTGTAGAAGGAGGAGGGAGATTGAGAATCGCCTTGACCTTTAAAGGATCTACCCTGATCCCTTGACATGAAACAATAAAGCCTAGAAGTCGGTCGGATTCTACGTAGAAAATGCATTTGTGAGGATTCAAGTGTATATGGTAAAACTGACAGTGGAGGAAAATGGCTCGGAGGTGGATTGGATGATCGACCTGGCGCATGGAATGAGCGGGTAAGTCATCAAGATATGGTTGCACGATGTGCTTGATATCATGGAAGGCATAAGACATAGCGTGCTGAAAATTTGCGTCAGCGTTCTTTAGACCGAAAGGAAGTTTCCGATAGGCAAAAGTTCCCCAAGGACAAATGAAAGCAGTTTTGTGTTGATCCTCGGGAACAATATTGATTTGATTATATCCAGAGAAACCATCCATCAGAGAGAATATCTCACTTCCGGTGCAATTGTCGACAATCTGATTGATGAAGGGGGTAGGAAAGTTGTCTTTAGGACAAGCTTTGTTAATATCCCTATAATCAATGCATACGCGGATTGTGCCTTGTTTCTTGTCGATCAGGACAATATTGGAAACCCAGTCAGTGAGGGCCACCGGGTAAATAAATCCATCTTTGAGAAGTTTCTCGACTTCAAGCTTGATAGCAGCCACTTCACATGGGTGAACTGGACAAAGGCATTGTCGGATGGGTTTAGCATCTGGGTATGTCTTAATTTCATGTATCACAATGTCGGGGTCAATACCCGACATTTCTTCATAGCTCCAGGTGAAGACGTCACAAAATTCTTTGAAAAGTGATCTGTAGGTGATGATTTCTTCATGGGAACACAAAGCTCTGATTTGCACATTTTCGACAATTCCAGTTTTGATGGATATGTCGAGGGGAATAGTGGGTGAGATATTTCTTAAGTTCCCTTCGGAAAACACATCGTGTGTGGACTCAGGAACGGTTGAAATGACAACAATGGTCGACAGGTTCAATATCTTTTGGTAGCTCTCGATGGTGTGTTGTTCCAGGAAGAGGATGGAACGATGATGGCCATAATTCCAGGGGGTGTCTTCCATGACAGACATAATCATCTCATTCGTGGGAAAAATGATGCGGAAAGGATCTGGAGATAAATCACCAAGAGAGTGGGTATAAGGGGTTGCTGATTGAATGGATTGATAGGCAGATTCGACTAGACTTAAAGGCATTTCGTCGCCGTAACGAAGATGATCGTCGGGGTCGGGTACCATCCACGGGTCGGGAGACACAGGGGTTCTATGAATCGAGGTGGAGATCATGTTGATTCAAGCGACAGATGAGTGTGGAACATCGGGTGGTGGAATGGGGAAGGTACCCTAATAACAAAGAGTCTTTGAGAAGACCTACACCGACATTTTCATACCTAGGGGGGTGTTTGGCGATGAATGGTATGTTGCCAGTACGCGTATCTGATTTAAAGAAGGCTAATTGGTCTAATTACCTTTCCTTGATGTGGGAAACGTACAACATGAAAAAGAGTCGACACAACTATGCGCATGGAATCGATCCAGCTACGGCCAAGCAGAAGATTGTAATCGAGAGGAGCGTCAAAGACTTCCACTTTGACTTGGACCGTTTTGCCTTCTAGCGTGATTGGCAATGAACTAAGGACACTGTAAGGCTTAAAACCAAAGCCATTGAAGGCTTTGAGTGTGTTATGGGATTCATTCAAAGAGGGAGAGCCGATGGCTTTCCAACAGGTAACAGACATGACACACGTCGAGGCACCCTCGTCGATAATGGTTCTACAAATGTTTTTGTTGGAGACAATCACTTGGATTTGGAATGGGAGTTGAGGGGGTAACCTTGGAATGTGATCTTCCAAGTAAAAAATTATTAAATTCATGTCCGTCGGATCGATTCCACCGATAGCTTTCAACAGTGCCTTCTGTTGTGTGGGACAACTTTGAAGGACTTTGAGGGTTGGCATCGCGGAAGGTGCTTGGGCTAGATATTCAACAATTTTGTAGTTCTGAGCAGCATGAGCATGAGGATTGAAATCTGATTTTCGAACGACGCCCTTTGGAGGGGGACGAAGAACTATGTCAAGGCTCGATCATTTGAGATGAAGAGGACCGTTGGTAGGTGGAGTCGTGGGAGATGGTTGGACCAGTGAAGGAGGCATAACATCAACCTTCTCCTTAGAGGGAGAATAATATTTGGCTCGAGTGGTAAGTGAGATGTCATTCTTCTTTGAATCGCTAGTACACATTAATACATAGGATGTAGTGGAAGGGGAAGGTTGGTCATGAATGACCAATTGGGCCTGTTGTTGAGAGGGGAAGGGTTGGGACAAAATGGCCGGAGTGGGTGGTTTCGGGGCCTCTTGAAGGAACTTAGTAACCTTGGGGTGTCATGGACAATCCTTCATGTAGTGATCATCACCATAGATAAGACAAGGGTATCGAGGTTTGCGCTTATCCCTATCGTCAACAAGTGGATTTTTGGTTCTCTCTGCTTGTGAAGTATTTTTTTCCTCCTTATTCTTACCCTTTCCCATTCTGGATTTTTTTTTACCGGCTGGGGTAGATTGAACTGCATTTACCTCAGAAGTCTTTCCGGTGGGAGGGGTAGGAGACGAATCATTTTGAACATTAGAAGAAATGGGTTTGAGGTTGTTGCTGGAGGCGGAATGTGGTTGGGCATGGAAAGTGCCAATCACACCGTTGGCTACATGAGAAGCAGTTGGAGTAGTTGAAGTGGCAGAAGTGGAAGGACAAGGTGCATCAGGGAGTAAGTCATAAAGAGTACCCATTTGTGAGTAAACGAGGTCAAGGTATTGAGCACGAATTATGGCATGTTCTTCCATGGCAACTCCACCCATGGTGATGTCACGACCGATGTCGTTCACGAATGATTTTGTGAACCGCTCTGCCAGCAAATCATTGGGAGGTTCGAGTTTGATGAGATGTCGTCTCCATCGCCACTCATGAATGTGATCAGATATATGAGTGGCTTTGTTTTGTTTGAAAGAACTCAAAATCTCAGTCCCTGTTTCATAACGAATCAGTAACTGGTAGTGGGTGAGGAAAGCCATAGCTAGGGTGTTGAAGTTGGCGAAGAAACCTCGTGGTAATTCTATATACCACTTTGCGACAAAACCTGTGAGAGTTCTTTGAAAAATTCGTAAATGAATAGAGTCATCCATCAAGGAGTTGGATGAGAACCAGAGGTGAAAAGTCATCATGTGATTGTTCCAGTCCTCTCCCACTTTGCCATCAAATTTAGGGATGTCAGATGGTAGCTTGGCTGGTATAGCGGGCCATTGGGGAGAGTGACGGATTGGATCATTTAAAATCCTTGACAGATCCGGGAGGTCCAAAGTGGCCAAGAAGGGTAACTGTCTATTCACATGCGGTTACTGGTGGCTTAGGGGAGGGAGTCCCATCGGCAAACCAGTGGGACCATAAGCAATCTGCGTATAATGCAAAGACCCAGGCAGATTCGGTGGTTGTTGTGGAGGAAAGTAGCTCATGGGATTGTATCCTTGAATAGGGACATGAGTTTGAGCATTCGAGCCCCAAATGGGATCGGACATACCTGGATATGGTTGGCCTATACTAGGGGGTATAACGGATGTAGCTGGAAGCTGTTGCCCCCCAGTCGATTGAAGATTATGTGGTATCAGATGATTCCAATACTGGGCCAAGGATGGAGGTATGTTTTTTCCATAGGGTGGGGTCGGTGGGGGTTGTGCTCCAATCAAAGATTGTGTTCTGATTGGGATTTGTGTTCTAATAGGAATTTTCCCTAGAAGGGGGGGTTGATTCAAACCTCCTTGGGGAAATTGTCCACCAACAAGAATCTGGTAATTTGGTGTGAATGACGGAATGGTTCCACTAGGATTAGTGTCGCCGATAGAGGATGGAAAAGGTCCTCCGAAAGGCGGTTGAGGAAGTGTTGGAATGAATCCGGGAGGAGAGTGCCCAGAAGAAGAGGGACCACCAAAATTTATGGATGGGGTTTGCATAGGAGTGGGAATAGAAGCATTCAACACACGGTATCCGGGGGGAAGCGTCGGGGTGAAATTGGGCGAGAGCAGTGTGCCAATGGGGGTTTGACTAGCCACTATAATCCCGGTGGAAATACTTGTAGTATCTGTGTAATGGACCATTTCTAAAGGGAGGATCAAGATGTGGTCAACTCGCGGAGCTTCTGTACCAGGAAAATAATAAGTAGTAGTAAAAGGTACTGCGTCTGGCTCATAGGTTTCAGGGAACGCAGGTGAGACGGTGATTTCAATGCCTGCTCCTGAACCAAAGAGATCTCGTCTAAAAATACCAGTAGACGAAAAAGGATCTTGGCCCTCAAGTCCTAGAAAAATTCCAGTCGGTGATCCAGAAGACAAAACAACTAAGTCTCCAGAAGAATTCACTTGCATAATACGTCTCTCAGAATCGGGGTGAGGTTGAAAGTCCTCTCGAGAATTGGTAATTCAAAACCGTTCTAGAGAGTCAGTTCTTTCCACTTGTGGAGTGGTGACGTCTTGGACTTCACTCTATTGAGGAGAGCCCTCTGGTGAGCTTGTAGGCATGGGTTGGGAACCTTCCATATTTTCTGGAGGTAAGCCCTGCATTCTATGTGAATGACGTGGAGGGTCTATTGTGAATGAGTTACAAACTTATGAAGAAAATCATGTGGTCAACTTGGGTAAACAAACAACATGCGCTAGTAAACAAAATCTAGGAAACAATACCAAGAAAACAAGACCTTCTAATTCCGAAGTCACTAGTTGGTGATGAAATCCAACGTCGTAACAACGAGACGAGAAGGAGCTGGGCTAGGGTGGAAAAGTTACGTTGACAACCTGCTTAATGGACTTACACCTTGGTGCAAGCTCCCACACATAATCATGGGTATACCCTCCAAGGAGCCCGAGTGAGTTTGGCCAACGTCGATTCCAGGTACCGTTAAGACTTGCCCCTTCACAGTCACCTCGTGTAAGACCCTAAGAAGATAGGCCACTAAGGTTACCACCAACAAAAATAAATCCTAGGGGGATAGTCGATAGTCCAATCCACACGCAAGGGTAGGGTATCTAGCCCGAAATCGACTTGAGAGGCTTCCACTCATCATTGTGGGTATACCTCCAAGTTACCCCCGTAATATGTGCAATCTCTACACCAATATCAACAAAGCAGGGTGAGTAACTCTGTTAATACCAATGCGACCTCGGGTTTGACTCTTGTGTGAGAAGGGCTTCCCAGGACAAAATGTTGAAAATGGAATTTGACACTCCTTAACACAAGATGCTATTGTGTGTTTTGTGCTTTGGAGAGTGTATCTCTCTACCTATTCCAAAGCTCTAGCCTAGCTAATTGTTGGTGTGATAGAGTCCTAGAAAAGAGTTACTAGTTGAATTTTAAAATTGTGTAATATTATTAAGGGTTGTTGTTACTCAAAGGAAACGGAGATGAAACTGATGTTGTGTGAGACTCTGACCCAACAATGCAAAGATAGGAATGAAAAATATCAATTCTTGTTCGATGAATCCTATGTACAGAAGGGAAAGAGAAGTTTTCTAGAACAATCTTGAACTACGATATGCAATCTCCTTTAAAATGAAATATCAACGAATCACGTAACAATGGCAATTCTCTATTTGTTCTATTTCAACAATTGATTTCCAATATTTTCAAAATGAAAGTTCTTTNTTTTTTACTTTTCAAAAGGAACCACACTATGATGGTGAAACTAAGGAAAACCAATAGCTAACGAAAAGCCACTAACAAAAACCAAACCAATATTTCAATGAAGACAAAAATGACAAGCAGACAAGACTAGTCTTTTCAATTGCATGAGAACAATGATTTCCCAAGTAATGAGCAAATGAGAAAGACAAACAATCCCAATTTTCAAACCGATCACTGGCTCCTAACCAAACAAGTACTCAGATTCCAGTATCAGAGATTATATCCTTCCTAAGAAAAGTCAAGAGATGAGAGTTGAGAAATAGATGGACAAGAAGAGCCTTTGATTTCCGAAGACTGATCGTGCACAAAATCCGAAGTCAATAAACAATCAACCATTGGCCTAAGAAGTTATTTTCAAACACTTATACAGATTTGGGCATCTGAGCATACAAAAGCCTTAATTCCAAAAAAATTTAAAATGGGTTCGCAGGCTATTAGTAATGTACAGTGCGAGAATGGATCATTCTCACAGGCTAGTCACAAGGAGAGTGCGAGAATCTCGCACTCTACTGAAAGGCAGGATGCGAACTCAAGGGTTTCTTGTAGGCCACTGAGGGGTTTAGTGTGAGAAGGCCTGAAACTAGGCAAAATTTTGGAAAAAGACAAAAATTTTGAAGGGACTTCTGGACCCAGAGATTCTGTCAGGGTTTCTTGAAGACTCAGAGATTGATAGAAATGAAGAAAGGTAAGGCAAGATCAAATGGCCAAGGAAAAACACCAAAAACCACTAAAAAATGGGTTGCATCCCCAGTGGAGTCGCCAATTTTGTTATCGGACTAATCGGTAGGTGCAAACACTAACAGATCTCCCTAGATCCACTTGGATCTAGAACAAAATAGGATAGGACATGACTCTTTCCCTAAGTTATGACCATTGAATTAGCTAGCAAGGAGGAACAAGTGACATACCTTTGTATCACTTCCTTAGGTCTATGTTGCTCCCACTTTGCTCCAGTGCTCTCGTGAGGTCAAGACCAAGACAACACAAACCAACCAAAGTGAAGATAGCAAAATGTATTCAATCGTC
>SNQJ01S0028496.1:98840-123997 GCA_010110895.2 Picea sitchensis | reverse complement strand
TTCCCCCCGACTTACCTTGTGTGCCACGTAAGGGGCATCGTGGGCACACCTGGAGGTTATAGGGGTAGCGGTTGGATAACACGGCCACGTGTAACGCGAGCACGTGCCCAACTAGTTGCTGATTCCTCCAGACACAAAAAAAAAAAAATAGAAAATATTTTCAAGTGAACTTGTCTCTTTCACACTCATAAATTGGATTTCAAAAGACGTCTATTTGGCACAATTTTACCCCTTTTTCACACCAAATAAACTAAAAGACATAAAAAGGACATTTTTTGGCGTTAATTTGCGATTTCATCTCATTCCCTCGCTTGCAATATTGAGCCTTTAGCCGATTCTCGCTTTGCATTATAAACCGTTGCCTAAGCAGTTTTTTCATCCTCAACCAAGTAGATCCTTGTTTATATCCTTCGCAATTTGACACCCTATACCCTGGAGGGAACATCACCCTGAGTGTCCATCTCTCGCATGCATTCTCCTGCATTCAGCATAGGTACGTTCCACTGTTGGAACTAGTTTTTCTTACTTGCAACACTCATTCCCTCCTCTGTATCATAGCATTCATTTGTTATGAAAAAAAAAAAAAGATGGGCGAGAAGGGAGTACTATATTGTAATTGGCAGCAGTCGTGTCGCCTTTGAATAGAGAACAAAGTTGTTGAGTCCTTGCGTCATCATAATTTTGGGTTTAGCATGGCCTTAGGAAGATGATCTAGTTACAAATTTTTCTCTACTGACTGGTTACTCTTCCAGTCCCTATAGAGAACATTATTGATGCCTCCTGCATCTAATAGTCACATCATTGAGTCTACGATGTCGGAGTCCACCATGTCTCGTGCTCTTGTTAAAAGGAATTCCATCAACCTGCATCGACCACTCCTCAGAAATCTTGACTTTGCATGTCATCCATAGCCTCAGTTTATCTCAGAATCACATGATATTATGGTCTTATTATTCACCCTAGACCTAATTTCATCATTGATAGGTCACCTTGAACCCAACAATTGACACTTCATCATTGGTCTTTGATTGGGTGGTTTCCCTTATGTTCGATGATAAGACATCTCTTCACACTTTGGGATTCGTGCAGTGTATTGGTTTTCATTAGCCTTATTGGTGGTTTCCTCACCTTTTCCAGCAGTTTTCATCATTGGCTGCTATTTAGAGGGTCTTTTTCGTATACCACTTGCACTTGGTACACACGAAAGATGCGCAAGGTCGTTGGTTTGGGAACATGTTCTTCGTCCGATCTCCACCAAATCATGAAGCTCTTGCTTTATTCCTCGTGCTGACCGATGAGAGATGCCTTAATGCTCTCCTTTCAGCGGGTCTCTTTCCATCAACTTCAACTCATTTATTCTGGATATGGGACCTAGAGTTTCATGAGTGCCTTGAGGCTTGCAGTCATTAGTGGAAGGCTCTCTCACCATTGACATATGGGAATACATCAATGTCTCCTGATCAATGGATTTCTCAAGTGTTTGAAACCAACTCCTTTATTTGCACTTGTAGAAATGTACTCGGTGCCTTGATACCTACTTTAATTATTGGTAAGTTGTCTCGCGTTTGTTAATGGTATACCTCAATGACCGATAATCAAATGATGTCTCATCATGTTCGACCTCAACTCCTTTTTTCACATGATATAGACTTGCACCTTGGCGGATTGTGTAGAAGACTTGAAGACATCACTATGTGGCCGCAACTTTCCTGAGTTGTTTCTTCTCTTTCATTGGACGAACACCTGTTCGACTTTAGTGATCATGGGAGATCAGATTGTAGACCATGGTATACAAATATCTTCAGATTGATTTTGAGATTGGTTTCACTGGGCCTTCTTCATGACTATGAAAACTTTTGGCATACAACCACATTTGTATTTTCCTATTCATGGCCATGAACACTTGTTTGGTATATTTTTCACATGGATCTGCATTGTATTCTTGGCAGCCATGTATGAAAAGTTAGTACATAATGTGTTAAGCAATTGAGTTCATTCAGCTGGTTCTCTACCACTCCACTTCTGGGTTATTTATAATGTATTTTGTCCATCGCAGATAATTTTCTGATCTCACACATTAGGGGGCATCTATCATAGCGATATTTGCCTCACCATTGCTATCTTTCATAGAGGGCCTTTTTCCATTTCCCTATGTAGACTTTTCATCCCTTTTTTTATGAATCCAGAGACAAAAATATACATTTTTCCACATATATGCTCACTATCAGTTATTCAAGATGCGTATATGCTGGCTGATCCACTACAGCCCACGTACATCGGGATTTGTGCTAGAAAATAAAAAATGAGGTCGGGTTTCCATGTCAGGACGAAAGATATCTGATCCTTGTCCTTCCACATAGTGGAAACGTTTTGACTCATCCCTTCAGTTGCATTCTGAAGGCTATAAAAGCACAATTTTGAGCTATGGAAAAGAGGAGAAAGCATTCAACTTTGAGAGCAAAGTTACTATGGAGAAATTACTTCATATTGAGTCTGCATCCCTTTGTCCCTCAAGTTTGAACACAATGTTCATCCCCCAAGCTCTTTCCCTATTGTTGAGAGAACCTCATTGACTCTCTCTTGTGATATTTCCTTTGGTGGAGGATTGAAGTGGTGGAGGCCTAGTTGGAAGGAACTTGGTTTCTTGGTTTCAAACTGTGCCTACACAGAAGTCTGTAATGTTGTCACTTCTACTGATCAATTATTAATAGAAATACTCCTTTTCCGTCCTATTGGTATATTGCAAATGTATGATTATTGTCCATGGGCATGTTTGCAACGTTTATTGATGGATTATGCTATCTAATGTGCTAACCCATTTATATCATCACTATATATTTTCTCTACTCATTTTTTAAGAACTTATTGCAGGTATAAAGCTTTGGGTCGAAGTGCTCAACGGTGGAACACCATCAAACGTTGGATCGAGGTAGGCCTCTTTCTTATCTTGCACATTAGTTTATATAGAATATGTTGGAATTGAGTTTATTTCTGTAGGCATACCTGTCTGTTGTGGTTTACCCATGGCCATAGAGAGTTTTTCCCTCGTAACAATAACTTCTATTGTCAGATCTACGAACTTATAATGAAATTCCCATATTTAATATGAAATTACAATATACATTTACAAGGCAATTTTTCCTTCGGGGGGAAAGCCCCCCCTGCGACCCCCCCACGTGGAGGGGTGTATAGTCTTCATGGGGTATAAACAAAAACCTTTGAATTAGGAAGATAATTAGGCTCCACAACCAACACATATCCCCAAAAGAGATACGTGCATGATCCACATGATCTAGAATGTCTTTCCCCAAGCCTTTACCTTTTGAAGTTTAATTATCTTAGGTTTAGAGAGAGGTGGATGGGGGGATTCCAATTTTCCAAATTGATTATAGATGAGTGAACTCCCTGAGTAACGTTCTCTGAAATACTACAAATGTCTCCTCCTAAACCATTTCTTCCTAGTCCAAACAATATAAAAATTTGTTCTTAGGTTAAGCCCTTGGTTTCTTACTTTGTCGTATTTAAATGCACAATACTTGTATACTGAGGAGCTATGCCCCACTACTAGCTCTGAATTAAAGTAATGCACAACAAAGCTATATAATTAGGGATGGGTTGTGTCTGGAAGCCAGTTTATATAGTTACTAGGATATTGACACCAAATGTGCTACATTTTATAAACATGTTCAGGACTAAGCTATCAAGGATTTGAGAAATTTAGAATGACAGTTTTCAAGAGAGAAGAATAAAGCCTGAAAATCAAATAAATTACAAAACACTAAATCTAAAAAAAAATAAAAAACAAAGTAAAATTGGGCAAGAAATAGAAGCGAAAAACAAACTTTTTATTTATATACAATGAGGGAGTTGGCATGGAGGCTAGTTGATGTAGTGTTTCAGGATTTGGCCGTTAACATGGAGGAGGTTAGTTTCCCCTTCAAGATTTTGTAACTGGTAAGTTCCTTGGCCAATCTTCTCTTTGATCATGAAAGGCCCAAGCCACAATTGTTGGATTTTTGAATGTTTTCCTTTATCCTTATGCGGCTTGTCCCATTTGAGAACCAGATCTCCAACTTGGAAATATTTCTCACCAACAGACTTCTTATCAAACCAGATCTTAATAGTTTGTTGATCGGTGTCAAACTTGTGTTTTTCCTTAGCATGATTTTCTTCTAGGGTCAAAAAAGTATTAATGCGCTGTTGGATGATGGGACATTCTCTCCCGCAGGACTGTTGGGTAAGTTCCAGGGAAGGAAGGTAAATGTTTGAAGGTAATATAGCTTCTTTCCCATAAACAAGAAAGTAAGGGGAGGTCCCTATTGAGGCCTTAGGAGTGAAATGATCTGCCAAGAGGTCATTGGGTAGATCGTTATTCCATTTTCTCTGGTGATCAACTACCATTCTCTTAAGGATTCAAATCATGTTCTTATTTGTGGATTCATCCAAACCATTGTCCTGAGGATAATAGTTAGATGCATATTTCAAAGTAATCCCCTTTTCCAAAGAAAAATCAGATAATTTTTGTTAGCACCAGAAGTCATCTCTGGATTACGGCAGAGGTAAGCCTAGTACCCATCAGTTTTATGTCACAGGTTGGTTATAAGAGGGTCAAATGGGCACAGTCTCAAGAAAATATCATCTTAAATCAGAAAATTGGATTGATATGCACAAGCAAGTGAGGTATTGGTTTAATTTTAGTCAGTAGGTTGTGGTAAGGGTGAGTAGGATGAAGACTTTGGAAAGAAAATGTAGAAGTCTGTTGAAGACATAAGGTCTTCCAACAACCCAGAAGGAAAAACTTAGACACAAGATCTTCTTGAATTCAAGTCTCAAAGGAAATGACCGAAATTATAAGAACACTATAATCAAACTTTCATCATAATGCAATCACAATAATTCAAGTGAATCAGTCAATCATGAACTCTTTCAGTATCAAAGGGAAACAAGAGGGAGTAATAAAGCTGACTATCATTAAACAAGAAATATCAGATTACAAAGCATAAACAGAGAACCAAAGTGTTCATTAAAACATTACAAATCCAAAGCTTTGCTCTACCATCGACCATTACAAAATATAAAAACTGAGTATATATACTCAAAGCAACTTGATCCCTACAAAAGCACGCTCTGGTCACTGTATTCAAGGCTTGGCGTCTGCATCTTCTTTTGTCATGCTGCACTTGCATTCTTCTGTCAGACGCAAGATCAGATCAGTATGGGCTTCACAAGAAAATCCAAGACAGAGAACTTTTGGCTGATAGTCTACCCTCCACGACCATATTTTCCATGCTTTCCATTTATGTGGTGAAACGAGGTTTCAACCTATTGATTAAGGTTGGTTGTCATTGATGTCAACCCTTGAAGAAAGACCCATAGCACAAAGGTTGGGTAATGGAGCCAATATTGTTTGATGTAAAGATGACTCATTATTGTCTTGTCATGGTTGATAATAAGTAGAAATGTATGAACTCTAAAGTGGTCCCCTTAAGGTGAAATCCCTCATGGGAAGACGCTTTGCAGATTGAGTTATCCTAGAAGTATGGTTAGAGAACCCATGATTATTTGTGGAGTAATGAGATGAACGCTAGTGAATTTGTCATTAAAACTATCATATATGGATATTTCTTGTCATTCCATTTCCAGTGGTATGTGGAACGTCACATGATGCATATGCCACCTTTGCCTCGACAGAGTCGCTGCGCAACCTCCCGATCTTAAGGATCATTCAATCTATTTTATGAGCCGAAGAAACTCCTTTTGACTCCATGCTGGAATCTTCGGTTATCGATCCATAGGTCCTTTCGAAAACTCCACCTGTGCGAACAGCACTAGGCACAAGCTTCACCTTTCCCAAGCGACCATAGTGCTATGACCAAGGGCCTAACCCAAAGTCACTTATCGCAACTCGTGATCTTGCGAGTTCGTGAGTCGAAACTCTTGACTCTTTCTTCAAAATATCGTGATACCTGAGATCACAAAATGGGTATAGCTCCTTCTGTCGGTGCCCTCCACATGTAACTGTAGGCTAGGGCTTAAATACCAATGCCTCTCGCAACTCGCCGCTTCGTGAGTTTCAACGTCGAGCCCCCATGCTCTTATCTCATGAATTCCTGAGATGCGAGAAGTCAACGGAGTGTTGACTCCTATTTCTAGGCGACGCGTGTCTGCCTATCTATCACACGGGCCCCACCTTATGGTTCTACCACGTGTTTCCTCCGTTCCTGGATTTCGGCACATCACGACCTCTGCAGTCGAGACGAGGTCCTCTCAACCTCTGAACCTCCAAATGCATGATACGCATGATGAGGCTCTGATCCAACGGTCCTCCGCGACCTGGATCCTACGACTGTCTCCACTCCTTGCGACTTCGCAACTTCGTGACTTGGAGCACCCAACCTTTGGGCTCTCACCTTGCGAACCTCCGAGTTCGCGAAGCCTGCACTCAGACTTCTTCGACACTTCCGCTGATCCTTCGAACGCTGCCACCTGTCCTCCTCAGATTGATGGTCCTGATCCTCTCATGGCTTCACTACTCACGAAGTCGAAGGACTTCCCTTTCTGACCTCTGATGTCCGAATCCCCGATAGAGAGGATCTTACGACACGTGTCCTCCTTCCAATGGATGGCTCAGATTCTTTCGTGACTTCGCCACTCGTAAAGTCTAGGCGCTCACCTCTGTGAGTCCTGGTGCCCAAATCTCTGAAACAGATGATTCTGCGACACGCGTCCTCCCGCAGACGGATGGCTCAGATCCCCTTTCACTATTTTTGATTTCAAGGGCCCAGACTCTCATCCTTCAGATTCCCAAAATCCCAAACACCAAAATCCCGATACGATTTTCCTTTGGGACTTTCTCTTCTGTTGCTCTATGCATGAGCATTTAAACCTTGTGCAACTCTCGACAGATCCAACGACTGTCGGGTTCTTCTCTCAAGATCTGATGGCTCAGATCATCTCCACTGTGTGCTTCTCTTGCTACTTCCTGGACATGAAATTTTCAATGGTCCAGATCTCTTCGGCTGAATCCGATGACAGTTGTGCTCCTCTTGAGCTTTAGCACTTTCTTTCGACACTTGGAAGAATTCCAAGTGTCCAAAGGCCTCAACCTTTGTTCTATTTCCTTTGCGAGCTCCACGACTGAAATCCTCGTCTGTTCATATAAAAACGCTACTCCTCATGAGATTTAGGGAACCCCGAACCCTTCAAAGAGTTTTGTGACTTCTGTACTCCTCGCAGAGTCTTCGCACACACAGTGCTATCTCTTCTAAGCTCCTCTGAGACTCAGACCTTAAGGAACTCAGTCCTTTTTCCTTCTCCCTCAGATGGATAATTTGGATGCCCTCCTGGCACTTTGTTTGCTCAAGCAACCTATCGTTGAGTCCTTCATGGTGTTCATCAACCCTGCAAAGATCCTTCAGTGGATTCTTCTCCAATCTTTGAACTCAAAGAGTTCTTTCTTCTTGTGCCTGTCTGCGCATTGACTCAATTCCCTCTTGGCAGAGTTATATTGAACTCCTCAGAGCTTCTGTCTTCTATCTGAACTCACAACAGAGTTCTTCTGTGCACTCCTTGCACTTTCTCAATGCCCACCTGGCAGAGTGTCTAGAATCCTCAGTGATTCTGACTTCTTAAGAACTCATAGCAGAGTTCTTCTGTGCACTCCTTGCACTTGCTCGATTCCCACCTGGCAGAGCTTTACAAAACTCAACATAGGTTATGTCTGCAACTGTATCTCTCATACACATCCTTGCCTCTTGAGGTGTTCAACAACCTCACAGGTCTTTCTCGAGTTGATGATTCCAGTTCTTGTGCCCACTTGGCACGTCTTTGTCTGAATCCGCAGAGTTCAGAAGTGATTCTGTGCACTGGTATTCAGAGACCGCGGTACTCTGTCACGCCCTCCTAGAATGAAACCAGAAAGAACCTCTCAAGCCTAAAAATCAAACAACTCCCTATAAATGAAAACCTACAACATACATTCACAGCATAAATAGAACACATCCAGACATTCATTCAACACAGGAAATATGCAGGAACAAACTGTTGTTTATATTAAATGGCAAATGCCTGTTTTTACAAGGTGTTCCTGAGCTCAGACTTTAACAGAGTCTCGACTCCTTCTTTATGCACACTCTCTCTCTCTTATGCATACTCCACTCTCCTCTTCTGCTCTCTACTTGCATATCCTCTTCTCTCGACTAGCTCTTCTATTACAACTACCCAAAATGAGATCGTAATTGATCTTTTACATGAGGGGGATCTTCAAGCTCTTCCCTCCAATCTCACCTACCCTATTCAATTACATTGAATGGGTTGTCTAGTCCACAATCTAGATCTAGATCTCAATCTTCAAGCATTAAAGGCCTACCTACTCTACACCTGTGCAAAGCACGACCTCACGGCTCAACAACCTAAAACATTTAATTACATTCATTCAAATTCAATTTGAAAACGAGGGATGTGCCTCTCTTCAGAACATGATTTGAAATTGCTGACGTGGCTGATTGGCTGGCTGATGTGGAGAGATTCTCCTGCATCATCACATAACTCCTCACGGTTAGAGAGTTATGGCCTTGAGAAGTTGGAGAACCCAGGTTTGGGTAATGGACCCAAGTTTTTTTTTATGGATAATGGTATGAGTTTTGATATATTTTTAGGTAATACTATTCTATATGGATAGTACATGTCATTCCATTTCTGGTGGTATGTGGAACGTCACATAACTCCTCACGGTTTAAGAGTTATGGCCTTACGAAGTTGGAGGACCCTCATATGTCATCTAGAAGCCCCAAAAGGTCAAAGTAGTCAAAGTGGTTTAATAGATTTTAAAATGTAAATAATAAAGTGAAGTGATGAGTGTACTATAATTCAAAGTGAATACAAAATAAATTAATTCAATAATAAATTTAATGGAGAAATTAGAAGTGGGTTAACCCTAAAATAAGGAAAGTTGGCAAAGTGACCTAGAAAATGTTTTTAAGGAAGCTACTTGGAGAGTATAAATAAGAGGCAAGGCTCTCTCATTTAAGAAACAATTGAGAATATTGAATACCTATAGGTGTCTGAGGTAACCAAAGGATGTCTAAGCCAAATTTTTGAGGAAAGTGAAGAAAAGAAGGCCGGAATTCAAGGAAGGATAAATTCTTTTGATGATGCTTTCTAAGGTATGTTTTTTTCTGGTCATCTCACCAGTTTCACAATATCTTTTTTTCTAGAATGATTCAGACCGTGAAATTTCTATCATATTGATGAAACATATCCAATTATTTGTGGTAACATTTTTATCTTTTGGATCGTTGTATTTTTGGATTTACACTCTGTGGAAAATAGGGTTTGTGGCTAGTCCTGAAACTAGTCAAAAACAAGTGTTTCGGGTAAAAACGTCATAACTTCTTCATAACAGATCCAAATTTAGTAAAAATAAATTTGTTGGTTAAGTATATACTTTAGTATTCTGTGTAACATTTTCATATCAATTCAACAAATATTCCGTGCGAGTCACGCTCTACAAGGTCACTCTCTAGAATAAGCCAGAATTTAGCAAGGTGTGCCATTTTTGCTATAACTCCTTTTCTGAGAGGTTCCAAGAAGTGACACCTCGAGGAATTGCATAAAACACACTAAAGAACATTGTGTATTATTTTTATATTTTTATTCATTACAGGTACAAAGTTATGATTATTTCAAGTTAGGGTTGTTGACTAATCCAAAACTAGTCTTGTGAGACTAAAGAAACATTTGATGAAAATGCTAGTCTCTTGTTGTTAAAGTTAAGAAAGGTTTACAGGTATGTGATCATATACACCAGGTATATTACATAGTTACAATTCATATTTGGATGATGAAATTGATGAGGGATTTTGGTTGAGGTACAAGTTTTGTACATGGTTGATACAAGTAGTTGATGAGTTGGCACATACATGAGGTGTATAGTTGATGATGTTGGTACATATGGATGAGTCATAGTTGATGATTACTTGAAACATGATTGGTACATACTTGGTACATGGTTGGTTGCACTTGTTTATGGTACAGGCTGATTATAGATTGTTTGGTACAAGTTGGTGCATGGTTGATGCACTTGTTTATGGTACAGGTTGATTACAGGTTGATGCATGGTTCAAGTTTATTGGTACATGTTTATAGTGGTATATCTCATAGTGATAGTGTGACAGTGGTTCCATCATTCTATTTCCACTTCAGGGAAGTTGGATGGGGCAAGGACAGGTGGTTGTAGCCACCTTCCGGTTGTAGCCAGAGAACATAGGGGTTGCAGCCAGAGAATTGGGGAGTTGGAGCTTCCCTCAGGTTTTAGCCTGAGAAACTATGGGGTTGGAGCCTCTTTCCAGTTGCAGCTGGAAAACAAAGGAATTTGGTGCTTCCAATGAATGTAATTCTTCAAGACATATAATATAAATCATTCCTTGATTTTCTACTGATTTGAATTTCCACGTAAAACACTGGTGTACTGTGTATGTGTGTGCTTTTTCATTTCTTATTACTCATTATTGGATAATAATTCTACATTGACATAACACTTGGATTATTTGGAGAAAAAGGATTATAATTACGCTATTACTAATTCACCCCCCCTCTTAGTAATCCAACACAACCACCATCCCCATTTTCATTAACTACTTTTATTAGGATCAGGATGAGGCCTGACACCCATGAATGCTCCAGGAGAGCTCACAACTCCTTCAAATCAATTCTAGTGCCTCAAGGCCACACTGATCCTTCTTTGTGACCAACTCGAGTTATTTGATCTTTTGCACAACTCCTTTTCCTTTTCCCCACACGACCGCGGGCCATGACCTCATGCTTATCCACATGTAATCTTAGGATTTCGCATTTTGGGAGTTTTCACTCCCCTTGATTCAAATATCCCGGTGCTCGTTCCTGCGAAATGGCCCATCTGGATCAACAGTAATATTTTCCTTGAATATGACGACCACTATCATCTTCTCGAACAAATTCGGCCACCCGTCGCTCAATCAAGATCGTACCTCTCTTAGGCCCCACTTTCCATATGACCCTGGGCTGTGATCATGGGCCTAACTCTCAGTCATGTCTTGATTTTTCGTTTCGCGAGCTGACATTGTGCTCCATGCTCAAACCATCTGGTTCGCGAAATTGCGATCCCTTAGATCGGATGACACGCGTCCCTTTGAAATGGGTGACCCAGATTATTTTAAAACTTCATGTTTCGCGAGTCCTCATGACTCTTCCCTTTGACCGCTCCATTATGTGAGTCAACAAAATGTTGATCCTGCACCACGCGTCCCTCCCGATACCAACAGCTAGGGTCGGCCTTGCAATTTCATACCTCTGTCTGATGCTAAACTTGGTGCAATTGTATGATCCCTATCACCTGATGGTCGTCGATATGCTCCATCTAATGGATCTCCACCATTGAAAGTTGATCTTGCTCGCTCGCCTGATTTGAGTCCATATCATATCGCTCTAAGTGTTGCGCTTGGTGCTCATGATGACAGCCTGTGAAGATTACTTGGATGACTAGCTGAGAGCTCGGGAAAACAAAAGGATTAGCGACAAAGGTAAGGAGAAAAGTGATCGACCTTAGAGAAAAAAAAAAAGTTAGGGTCGATATTTTTCAGGCAGCCAAAAATGAAAAACAGGTCTATCAAACAAGTGGAAACAAACAACAAAAAAACTACAAGCCGAGAGGAAAAACTTATGATTAGGTCTTCAAAAAGAGGAGAAACAAGAAAAATTACAGACCTAGGTAGAAACCACAGAATCACAAGACCTTCAAAATTTTATGTGATAACATTTGGCTACACAAGGGATGGCATGCTCCCTGCGAGCTGTCAAGAACACGTAGATTCAGTGCCTTTGCTTTGGTTTGTGGAGTCTCCTATTAAAAGAAAAATAAAAATTAAACAAGAAGGGTATTTACAATGGTGGGATGTCGACTACGGATTTAAATAAAAAAAAAAATCAGGAAGTGCCCATTTACAGGGCCACCAAAAACTTCATCTCCCTCCAAATTCTGCAACCTGTAAGTATTATTTCGTAATACCTCAGAAATATTGAAGGGACCGATCCAAAGGGCTTCAAATTTACCATGCTTTACCTTGTCATGTCTGGGCACATCCCATTTGAGCACTAGATCTCCCAGCTGGAAATCCTCTTTTCTTATTTTCCTGTCAAAAGCTTCCTTAATCCTTCACTGACAGTCATGTGCTTTGTCCATCATCCACTCTCTAGTTTGTTGCACCTCTACTAGCTGATGTATCATCTTGATCATGTCATCAGGCTCTTCCTGGCAGTCTTGGGAAAACTTTTCCACTAGAAAGGCGAGCTGAGAAGGAAAAACTGCTTCAGTCCCATATACAAGTTGGAAAGGAGAGATGCCCAGGGACCTCTTTGTTGTCACTCTATCAGTCCACAGAGAAAATTTGATATTTGAATCCCATGCTTTCTTGTTGTCCTCTAGCAGTCTTTTGATTATCTTTATCAGGATTTTTGTGGGAGGACTCTGCTAATCCATTTCCTTGGGGATAGTAGGGGGTAGAGTGAATCAATGCAATTCTAAACTGCTCAAAAAACTTAACCAATGGTTCAACCTTGAAGGATGCAACATTATCAGTAAAAATTTTGTTCGGACAATCAAACCTTGCCATAATATCTTAAAAAAACCCGATGATCACCTTGTGAGAAGCAATCCTTGTGGGGATAACTTCTATCCATTTGGTAAAATAATCTGTTTCAGTTAGGATCCACCTATGCTGACCACTTGAAGGAGGGTGAATCTCCCAAATAAAGTCTAGGCCCCACTGCTGAAAGGGTCTTGAAGCTACTATGGGCTTCAATGACAGAGACTTGAGTTGTTGCTTGCCAGAGAATTTCTGACACTTGATGAATGCCCTGATTTTTGCACAGACATCAATGAATAGAGTAGGCCAGTAGTACCCATCCTTGAGAATTTGTAGGCTGTGGTTTTCCAAAAATTATTCCCTCCACATAGGCTGCTATGAAAATCAAACATAATCCTTTGGGCCTCTTGTGGGTCTAGACATATCAGAAGCACTCCTAGAGTGTCTTTCCAATACAAGACCTGGTCAATAAGGCAATATCTAATTTCTTTGAGATTTAAATCTCTTTCCTTACTTCTTCCCATACCATCTGGAGGTCGCAACTCCTACAGAAAAAATATAATATCTTTGTACCAGGCGCATTCTTCCAATTGAGGGTTGTCCGAGGACTTTTATCAGGTAACTCAACCTGTTGATTTTCTGAGCAAGTGTTGATGAAGTTAACCCCCAAATATTTGTAATTGGATTCAGCCAACAACTTGGCTAAACCTTGGCCTTTAACTAGTTTGGTGGGTTTTATTTCCATATCAAATTCAAGGATTTTGGCAATCCACTTGCTCCTTCTCATGTCTATGTCAGGCTGAATGAGAATGTACTTCATGGAGGCTGAAGGAGCATATGGAATGATCTTTGAATGAAAAACATAGACTCTGAAAGCTTTGAGATCTTTCACCAAGGCATAGGCCTTCTTCTCCATGATGTCATATCTGATCTCTGCATCCCTCAATGCTCTGTTGAAAAAGTTAATAGGCTTCTTCAGCCCTGCATCAATCTTTTGTATTAAAACGACGACCACTATGTAAAATGAAGCAAAAGAAAAATTAGAAAATCTTTGGAATAATCAGGAATGATTAGCACAGGTGATTTAGTCAGTTCCTTCTTGATTTGGTTGAAGGATTCTCTAGACTCAGTAGTCTATTTTACTTTGTTCCCCTTCCTGAGCATGGGTGTGATATGTTTAACCAATTTAGCAAAATTTGAAACAAAACTTCTTGGAAAATTAATTTTTCCCAGGAACGACTGGACTTCTTTCTTGGATCTAGGAAGTAATAAGGCTTGAATAGATTCTACCCTTCTTGAATCAATCCTAACCCCCTCAGCTGATACAATGTGTCCCAACAATTTTCCTTCCTGCATGGAAAATAAAGACTTCTTGGGATTTAGGGAGAGGCCAAACCTTCTGCATTTCGAGAAGACTTTTCTCAGATGTTGAAAATGTTCTTTATTAGATTTGGAGAAGACTGTTATGTCATCCAGATATATTACCAAAAATTTATCTCTTTCTCCAATGAATGCGATGTCCATGGCTTGCTGGAAGGTTGCTTCTGCATTCATCAATCCAAAGGTAATTTTGGCATACATGAATGTGCCCCAAGGAGTGGTGAAGGTTGTCTTTTCTCTGTCTTCAGGTAGGATAGAGATCTGGTTGTATCCAAAAAAGACATCAATCATGGAAATTCTAGATGCACCTTTCACCCTCTGCAATATGTTTTCCATCTTTGGAAAAGGGTAATTGTCCTTCTTAGAGATTTTGTTCATATTTATGAAATCAACACACATTCTAATTTCTCCATTTTTATTTCTCACCGGGACCAGGTTGGCTACCCATTCAGAGTATCTCAAATGGACAATGATTTGGGCATCCAACAACTTCTTTACCTCCTTTTCCATAATAGGCAACAACATAGGATTTATTTGTCTTAATTTCTACCTAAATGGTTTGGCCTCCTGTCTCAATGGGATCTTATGCTCAATGACAGTTGTGTTGTATGTTCTGAGGTCTTCATAGGTCCAATAAAACACATCAATGTATTCCTTTAATAAATCAGCATACTTGGCCCTCTACTCCCTTGATAGGCTTCTTGACAACTTGACGAATTTTAGATCCTTCTTTGTGCCAATATTGCACTCAGCTACATCAACATCCTCAGTTGGGCCTTTAAAATTTACTGCCACATCGTTCCCATTGAACAATCTTTCTAAAGGAACTAATCCCTTTGGAATGTGGTTTCTTGACAGCTGAACAATATGGTGATTATCAATTTATTCAAAAATACTTTAGGGGGAGGGTCACCTTTGGAATCACGATCTTGATCATGTGTAATGCAGAGAACTCATCAACTGATTCAAGAAATCTTCTGATTTCAAGATCATCCTCAAACACCTTCCAATGCTTGATATTATCAGGTACAGAGGGCCTATATCTAATATCAACATCATACCTAAGCTTAGGTGATAGTGGGACCCTGAACTGGCTTGCTGAGATGACCAAAGAATCATCTATAGTATTTTCCTCTCTTGGAATAAATGAAATGTTGAAGGTTGAGAAGAAATTGTCAATTAGGTCCCACACCTCATTCCTGTAAGTATTTATCCTGGGGTGCTTGGCTTGATAAACATTTTTGACCTAATGAACAATTAGTTCAACATCTCCAAATACTACTATCTCTTCAATCCCCATGTCTTTCATAGCCCTTAAACCCAAAACAAGAGCCTCATACTCTGCCACATTGTTGGTAGCTTCAAATTCTAGTTTATAGGAAAAATCTATGGTTTCTTGACAAGGTGACACAAAAACCACTCTGACACCAACACCTTCCCTAGAAGAGGCTCTGTTGAAGAAAATATTCCACACAGAATTAGTTGGAGGAGGTATTTCATAAAAAGAGATGGGTTGATTTTTTATTTCAAGAGGAGCTTCGGGAGTGTCAATGAGTTGTAACAAAATAGATCCCAAATCAGTGTCCGGTGCAAATATAGGATGATTGGTGGGGTATTCTTCATCACTAATAATGTAGGCCAACTTATCTTCTCTATACAGTCTCCTATGCTCCCCTCCGAACACTGGAATGGTAGCATATCGGAGGTCCATCTGCAAGGTTCCCCCATTTCTTTTTATCCAAGATATTGACAAGAGCATGTCAAACTTGGGGGGAACATCAAACACCATGATATCCATGAGAATTATCTTCATGGGCAGCTGAAACAAGGTCACGAATAGATATTTTATGACCCTAAGACATTGCACTCTCCTTGAATCGAAATAATACAAATCATGATAAGCCTTTGTGATTTCTAACCCAAGTTCTTCCATGACTGTTTTGGGCATAAGATTATGAGATGCCCCTGAATCCATCAAACAGTTATGCAACACCTTATCATGTATGTTCAGTGATGTATAGAAGGGAGGGGACGAATCATCACTATATTATACCATATGACCTAAGATGACTGCTGGATTTTCATCTTGAATATTTACTGAGTCTGTGGAATGGAAAGATGGCTCAGACTGCAACAACTTAGAGAGGGGATTTTTGAAATCTTCATGCTTGACTAGCTCTGAAAGGGGCACAAGGATTCTAATCTTTTGAATTTCATGCTCAAAGATGAAGGAGAAAAGGGGCTTCAAAACTTCTCTCACTTATGGGACAGGGTCTTTGGGTATTAGTGAGGGGTTCTGAGCTTTCTTTTCTTTGCTGATGTTTGTTACATCTTTAGAAATATTATATTCTCTGGAAGGTTGATCAAGGACATCAGTCTTCCCTTCTTTCTTATTAGACCCGAGATTGTATTTATTGAGACTACTATTGGCCTTCTCACCCTTACTTAGCTCATTTATTTAACTGTTCATGAGGGATTCCTCATATGCAGATGGATTCAAATGGGGAAATGGGGTGGTGTCTCCAAGACAATGGATTTCAGGATCAAGCTCTTCTTCCTCCCTCTCTTCATAAAAAACAAGGTTATTTTGGAGGTGGGTTTGGAATTCTGATCATCCCTCCCTCTGTTTCTGGGCTCTCTCACGAGTATTTGAGGGGCATTGTTTGGTCTTCTGAAGATGGCTATGTTATCAACATTTTGGACATTCTTATAACCTTGCTTACCTTCGAATTTCATCTTCTCCATTTCTGCAGATAGGGACTTCACCATATTGGTCAATTCATCTACTTGAGGGTGAGATGCAGAAGAAACAGAGGTTGAGGCCTCAACTCTCCCTCTCCCTATGTCTCTATCGTACTTATTCCTAAGTCTGTCAACTACCAATACATTGGATTCTACTTCTAGGGTTGCATCTTGCATATGAGCCAAGGAAGTAGCTCTTATTTCTCTAAACAAGAGGCATAAATTGGGGTCAAAAGCACTAGTGTAAGTAATTTTGGAAAAGTCTTTTGTAGGATTTATCTCATCAGGGATCTCACTGTACATTTTATTGAATATTTTGGAGAAGTCAGACAAATTCTCCCTCTTTTCTCCTCAGGGAACTAAATTTTGTGATATAATACATAAAGTCTTTTTTATCCCCCCATTGCCTCAAGAAAACATCATCTAGGGCCTCAATCCCAGTAATGGATCTAGGGGTCAACTCTCTAAACCATTTCCTAGCCTCACCATCAAGGCTCTGAACAAAGACTCTCATCTAGATTTCCTCATTTTCAATATTCAGATAGTTTCCATAACTGTAGAAGGCAACAAGGTGTTCTTCAACAGTTATGTCTTCTTCTCCTATGATCTTGGGCATATAATTTAGGTAATCTCTAGCAGGGAGAGCATTCATTGTCTGAGTTAGGACTAGAGGGGCATATCTTGCAGCGACTATGACATCCATTATGTTCCTAGGAGGATTGGCACCTGCCATAGGGATGATAGGTGGAGGAGAACTAGGAGGGGAAGGGGTTCGAACAGGGGAGACTAGAACTGAGCTTCTACGAGGAAAGGGAAACAATAGAGGATTTGGAGAAAAGGCTACAAGGATTGAAGGAAAAGAGGATTCCCTTTCTGAAAAATCAGTGACTCTAACAGGAGGAGAAGTAATAAAAACTAGAGTGGGAAAATCTTCCAAGGTATGGGGTCTAGACCAAGGTACAACTTCAAGGGAGAGAGGAGTGACAAGGATTTCTCCCTCCAAATCCAGACCAGGAGGGGAAAACTCAATAGGAACACTCCCAAACTTTAAACTTCGAGAAACTCCAACAAACGGTATAATAGGAGAATGAGAAGAAGATATCAGAGTTTCTAAAGGAGGACAGTGAAAATCATCAGAAATACCTAGTTCAGCAGCATAAGTACCTTCTCGAGGGGCCTTTCCCTTTATGACAATTTTCTCTGGGTCAACTACAGGTGTTGCTAAAGGCAGTTGTGGAGTATACCTCGTGTGTTTGCCTCTAGAATCCACAACTGAAACAATGGAGTCGCCAGTGGATTCACATGAATGGATTCACCACAATGGAGTCTCCAGGTGCACAGTTGCAATCTTTGATGTACTAATTTATGCTGCACCTTTAGAAATAGTAAGCTTTGTCATTCAATCCCAGGGAAAATATTCAATTTCTTCCCCAACAATGGTTCCAAAAATGTTAGCACCAAAAGTCACCTCTGGATTGCGGCAGAGGTAAGCCCAGTACCCATCATTTTTATGTCACAAGTTGGTTATAAGAGGGTCAAATGGGCCCAGTCTCAAGAAAATATCATCTTAACTCAGAAAACTAGACTGATATGCACAAGTAGGTGAGGTCTTGGTTTAATTTCAGTCAATAAGTTGTGGTAAGGGTGATTAGGAGGAAGACTTTGGCGAGAAAATGTAGAGGTTTTTCGAAGACATCAATGCTTCCAACAACCTAGGAGGAAAAACTTAGACACAAGATCTTCTTGAATTCAAGTCTCAAAGGAAATGAAAGGAATTGTAACAACACTATAATCAAACTTTCATCATAATGCAGTCACAATAATTCAATTGAATCAGTCAATCATGAACTCTTTCAGTATCGGAGGGAAATAAGAGGAAGCAAGAAAGATGACTCTCATTAAACAAGAAATATTAGATTACAAAGCATAACCAGAGAACTAGAGTGTTAATTAAAACTTTACAAATCGAGAGCTTTTCTCTACCATCGACCATTACAAAATATAAAAACTGAGTATATATACTCAAAGAAACTTGCTCCCTACAAAATCACGCTCTGGTCACAGTATTCAAGGCTTGGCATCTGCATCTTCTTCTGTCAGGATGCACTTGCATTCTTCTGTCAGATGCAAGATCATATCGGTATGGGCTTCACAAGAAAATCCCTGACAGGGAATGTTCGGCTACAGTCTTCCCTCCACGACCAGATTTTCCATGCTTTCCATTTATGTGGTAAAATGAGGTTTCAACCACCTTCCCCATTTTCATTAACTACTTTTATTAGGATCAAGACGAGGCATGGAACCCATGAATGCTCCAGGCGATATCACAACTCCTTCGATTCAATTATAGCACCTCGAGTCCATGCCAATCCTTCTCTATGACCAACTTGGGCGCTTTGATATTTTGCGTAGCTCCTTTTCCTTTGCCCCACACGACCGCGGGTCGTGACCTCATGCTTATCCACATGAAATCTCAGGATTTCACATTTTGATATTTTTCACTCCCCTTGATTCAAGTATCTCGGTGTTCATTCCCATGAAATGGCCCATATAGATCAACAGTCAAATTTGCCTTGAATTTGATGACCATGATCATCTCCTAAAACAACTTCGGTCGCTCGTCACTCAATCAGGTGCTTACCTCTCTTAGGCCCCACTTTCCATATGACCCTGGGTTGTGATCATGGGCCTAACTCTTAGGTGCATCTTGATTTCGTGTTTCGCGAGTTCATGTTGTGCTCCATGCTCAAACCATCTAGGTCGCGAAATCACGATCCCTTAGATCAAATGACATGCATCCCTATGAAATGGACGACCTAGATTATTTTGCAACTTCGCGTTTCGCGAGTCCTCATGACTTTTCCCTTTCACTGCTCCATTCTGCGAGTCAACAAAATGTTGATCCTGTGCCACGCGCCCCTCTCGGTATCAATGGCTAGGGTCAGCCTCACAATTTTGGACCTTTGTCTAATGCTAAACTTGGTACAACTACATGATCCCAATCACCCGATGGTCATCAATCCACTCCATCTGATGGATCTCCACTGTTGAAATATGATCTTGCTCACTCACTTGATTTGAGTCCATATCAAACTGCTCTAAGTGTTGCACTTGGTCCTCACGACGATGACCTGTGAAGATTACTTGGATGACTGGTTGAGGGCTCGGGGAAACAAAAGGATCAATAACAAAGGTAAGGAGAAAAGTGATCGAACTTAGAGAAAACAAAAAATCTTAGGGTCGATATTTATTAGGCAGCCAAAAATGAAAAATAGGTCTATCAAACAGGTGGAAACAAATAACAGAAAAATTACAAGCCGAGAGGAAAAACTTATGATCGAGTCTTCAAAAAGAGGAGAAACAGGCAAAATTACAGACCTAGGTAGAAACCACAGACTCACAAGACCTTGACAAGTTTATGTGATAACAATTTCAATTATGAAAAGTATGTTTCATTATCAAAACACAAGAGAGTTAGGGATAGTAAACCTGGTGATAATGTGTTGTTCAAGGAAATTCATTATCATTTCATCATTCACCTTGGTTAATGGTATTGCTTCGGTCGAACATGTGAAATAGTGTGTAACAGTTAGGATATAACTGTGCTTCTTGGAAGAATGAGGATTAATCTCACCAATGATGTCCAACCCCCATTGTTTGAAAGGTTCTTCAATAACAACAGGAAGGATCATAACACCAACTTTATATTCTCTTCCCGTGGATTTTTGGCATGTTTCATAGCTTCGTGAATATGCATGGGAATCCTTGAACGGTGTAGGCCAATAGTATCCATCTCTCAATATATTGTCAGTTGTTTTATCTCCTAAAAATGGCCTCGTGTTGGCCCATCGTGCATATATTTGAGTACTCTATCAACATCTTTTTTTTCAAGGCATCAATGTAGTACTCCATCATAGTTTTTTGGAACCAAGACACCATCTACCAACTGATATTGTAAATATTTTCGTCTAAGTGATATTTTCTACTTGGCATTGAGGTGTTCTGGGGTCATACCATGTTGAAAATAATACTTGATATCATTATAATATGATTCTTCAACATCTAGAATGTAAGGAACTCGTTGTGTGTACATAGTCAGTTCATCTTGCCATACGTACTCTTCTTGATTTTCATCACCCATATCTTGTGTCACCAATTTGAAAAGGCCTTGACCTTTAATGATGTTGATTGGTTTAAATTCAAGGTCATATTATTGTAGGGTTTTTGATCCAAAAAGGATCCAGAGAAGACTAAATATAGGTTAGAACTCACAGAAGCAACTCGGGACGCTCATAATGGTCTCAGCAGACAAAGAAAGGGAGAAAATTCAAAGTTCTCAAAACTCAATGAAAATGACATCATCGCGAAGAGCACGTCGCAAGATTTCCAACGGTGCAAATGAATATTCAAACAGAGTTATAGATCAAAATATATTCACGATCAACGTTTGGTCAACCTAGCCCAGTCAACAGGGGGATGAGTTAGCATCCGTACTGTTGACGTCAGCATCAGTACAAATGATGTCAGCATCCATACAACATACATGGAATGTGTAGGAGGCGACATGTTGACATCAACATTATTTTAGCATGGTGACATGGCAACATGATAGGTTTCCACATGTCACTCATATTTGGCATTTTTGGTTCATTTTGTGGACCAGTAAAATTGCACCATGTGGTAGTCTGTACAACCATGTGGCAGACCGTACGGTGACATGGCAAGATGAATTGGAAGATTGTATGCTGACATGGTAGGGTGATTTTACAATGGTTGACATCGACCAATGGTTGGATTCCACATGGCCCAGTCATGGGCTACCATGTGGCAGTGGGAAAATGCCCAATGACAACCCGAGAATGAATTTTCGAAAAAAAATATATGTAAAATATTTGGCGGGTCCACCAAATCCGGTGGGACCCCACCAAATATGGCACCCGACCGATATCTAGAACCATCACTAAGTTTGGAGGAATGAACAATTTTAAATATATATACAAGTAACAACAGATAGCCCAAAAGGGGAGGCCCGTAGGCTTGACCCCGAGACCTCCCCCTATATTAACGCCTTAACACAAGCTCCACCAACCACAAGGGAAAGAGATTCCATTGTTTACAAAACTCAAAAATATATTTAAAAAGTTTCATCCACAAAGTGCTAGAGGGGGGCACGTGAGGGTACGAACCGACATGGATTTCGAGACATTTTTCTCAACATTTATTACAAGTTACAGGGCACGAAAACCAAGACAAAGTTTCTCTTAGGCCTGTGAGTGCCAAAGTCGGATCGAAGCGTGGAGATAGTCATTTTTGGGTAATTCGACACCACAAATTTAGTGGTGTTGTTTGTTTTCTGATCTGAGCAACACTTCTGCAGCTTGATTTCAGAATGAGGTATACTTATGTATTTTGCCAAATTCTTTTGTTGAGTTAATAAAAAGGCCTACCCATTTGAGAGCAGGACCTAGAGACATAGTCCACTAGGGATGAACTCCGTTATCAAGTTTTTGTGTTCATATTTGATCCTTATGTCTCTTCATTACTGATCTTTTCCTTCTTTAATAATGCACTTTAATTCATTTTCATTTAATGCAATTCTTTATAAGTCACTTCAATGAAAAGATCATGGATCATGTTGGTATAAGAGCAGTCGTCTTCGACTTGAATTGTTGAGTGTGAATGCTTACTAGGGACAAGAATAAAAAGGGTGAATGAACTCTTAATACTTTCAATCCAGAAGTTAGTCATGCATCCTGAAGGAAGAAAATGGCAGAAGAGGACAAGCATGATGAACATGAGAAAAACTTCCATGTGGTCTTTTATCGCATGTCAGAAATGGTCAAACGAATGTATGGAGATTATGATAAGAGGATGAAGAAGAAAGAGAAGGAAAAGGAAGCATGTCATGATGCTTTGGTAAATCAAGGGGTTGGAGGAGACCCTCCTGAGCCTCCATCTTCACCATCAAGTTCTAGTTCTTCTTCCTCTGAGCATTCTCATCATTTTCATCATTCTATCCATAAAGCCTCTTTTAAGAAACCATTATTAAAGCTTGATGTAATTTTTTTTTTACCTATGTTTAATGGAGATGCTAATCCTGAAAAGCTAGATAATTGAATTCGACAGGTTGAAGAATATTTTCATGTTCAACATATTGATGAAGAGGAAGTTAAAGTGCAAATGGCTTCTCTTCATTTGGAAGGCACCACTCTCATATGGTGGGAGAGAAAAATTCAGGACATAAGTAAGTGTGGTAATCTTCTTTCCTCATGGTCGGAATTTAAATCAACGATAAGGAAGCAATTTTATCCATTGGGTTATTTACATAAAGCAATGATGGAATGGAAAACTTTAAGAAAAAGTAAAGGTCAAATTGTACAAAGTTTCATAGAAGAATTTAGGAAGAAATCTCTTTCATTAAACATTCCTTTGGATTCTTATGAAACTTTAATGAAGTGTATTGGCACACTTCACAGTTATATTCTTCATACTTTTCTCTTTTTTAACCCCTCCAGTCTTGACGAAGTTTGTGTGCAAGCCACTCACCTTGAAAACAGGGGAAATCATGTTCAAGAAGATCCCACAAAGAAACCTTCCAATCTCCCACATAAGTCATTTAAGAAGCTTAAAAGGAAGGATAGGAAGACCACCGCAGTGACGAGAGAAGGAGGAAATACATCTTGCACTCATTGCAAGAAAATGTTGGATTATTGAGAGGGGGGGTGAATCAGTAATAACATAATTATAATCCTTTTTCTTCAAATGTTATATCAACGTAGAATTATTATCCAATAATGGGCAGTAATAAATAAACAATCACACACATACACAATACACCAGTGTTTTATGTGGAAACCCAAATTGGGAGAAAACCACATAATGATTTTTCTTATATGTATTGAAGAATTACATTCATTGGAAGCACCAACTTCCTTTGTTTTCCAGCTGCAACTGGAAGGAGGCTCCAACCCCCTAGTTTCTTAGGCTACAACCTGAGGGAAGCTCCAACTCCCAAAATATCTAGCTACAACCAGAAGGAGGCTAAAACCCCCAATGTTCTCCAGCTACAACCAGAAGGTGGCTACAACCACATGTCCTTTCCCCGTCCTACCACCCTGAAGTATAAGTAGAATGATGGAACCACTGTCACACTATCACTGTGAGAGATACCACTGTAAACCTGTACCAATAAATCTGAACCATGCATCAACCATGAATCAACCTGTACCTCAACCTGTACCACAAAAAAGTGCATCAACCATGCACCAACTTGTAATTAACATGTACCATAAACAAGTGCATCAACCATGTACCAACTTGTACCATAAACAAGTGCATCAACCATGCACCAACCTGTAATCAACATGTACCATAAAAAAGTGCATCCAACCATGTGCCAAGTATGTACCAATCATGTTTCAACTACTCATCAACTATGACTCACCAATATGTACCAACATAATCAACTATNAATAGACCTGGTGTATATGATCACATTCCTACAAACCTTCCTTAACTTTAAAAACAAGAGACTAGCATTTTCATCAAACTTTTCTTTAGTCTCACATGCCTAGTTTTGGATTAGTCAACAACCTTAACTTGAAGTAATCATAACTTTGAACCTCTAATGTATAAATATCTGAAACTGATACACAATGTTATTCAGTGTGTTTTATGCAATTCCTCCAAGTGTAACTACTTGGAACCTCTCATAAAATGATTTATAGAAAAAATGGCATACCTTGCTTAATTCTGTCTTATTCTAGAGAGCGACCTTGTAGAGCATGCCCCGCACAAAATGTTTGATGAAATGATCTGAAACTATTACAAAGAATACTACATACTATATCCTAACCAAAAAAATTGGTCTCACTAAATTTGGATCTTTTATGAAGAATTTATGACGTTTTTACTCGAAACACCTGATTTTGACTAGTTTCAGGACTGGCCACAAACCCTATTTTCCACAGAGTGTAACTCCAAAAATACACCGACCCACAAGCTAAATTTTTAACCACAGATACTTGGATAGGTTTTCTCACTTTCGAAGAAATTTAAGGTTCTGAATCATTATAGAAAAAACATTATAGCGAAAATGGTGAGATGACCTGCAAATAACACACCATAGAAAGCACCATCAAAAGAATTTATCCTTCCTTGCATTTCGGCCTTATTTTCTTCACTTTCCTCAGAATTTTGTCTTAGATATCATTTGTATACCTCAGAAACCTATAGATATTTAATATGCTCAAGTGTGTTTCAAATGAGAGATCCTTGCCTCTTATTTATACTCTCCAAGTAACTTCCTTAAAAACATCTTCTAGGTCACTTGGCCCCACTTTCCTTATTTTAGGGTTGGGTCCACTTCTAATTTCTCCATTAAAATTATTATTGAAACAATTTATTTTGTATTCA